>WURT03036043.1:0-15010 GCA_009936505.3 Holothuria glaberrima
ATCTCTTGCATTGTGTGAACCAGTGGGTTTGCATGGCTAGAATGTACTGTACTTGTGCAGTAATCTCTTGCATTGTGTGAACCAGTGGGTTTTGGCAAGAATGTACTGTACTTGTGCAGTAATCTCTTGCATTGTGTGAACCAGTGGGGTTTGGCTAGAACATACTTGTGCAGTAATCTCTTGCATTGTGTGAAGCAGTGGGTTTTGGCTAGAATGTACTTATACATCAGTTTCTTACATTGTATGTACCAGTGGGTACTTTTGCATTTATAGTCTATTAAACTCTCTGAACCCATTAGGTTTGGCTACCTATATTCTTGTGCATCAGTCTCTACATTGTATGAACCTAGTGGGTTGTAGCTTGAACATACTTGTGCGCCAGTCTTTTACCAGTGGCTTGAACAGGTGGGTTCTGGCTTAAATGTAGTGTATCAGTTCTTCCACATTGTCTGAACTGGTGGGGTGTTACCAGAATGTATTCAGGAATCAGTCTCTTGCAATGTATCAGCTGGTGGGTGCAGCCAGAATTTACATGTGTGTGCCAGTCTCTTGTACTGTGTGAGCCATTGGTTTGTGAACAACATGTCTGTATGTCTTAATTACTTTCATAGACCTTTATCCACATAGCAATTACAAAGGATAATGGGGATACAGTTGTGGTGTGCATTCTTTTTGGCAAAAGTAAAATGCCATTGACAAAAATGATGCATACCAATCCCCTATCCCACAATCCTGCACTTGCTATTTGGAAAAGAGTCTGTTGTACCAAGGAGTGAGTTGTGGTCAGAATTACTTGTTTTGCAATTTCTTGCATTGTAAGAACTGGTGAGTTGTGGCCAGAAATTTAAAAGTAGTGGACAGAATGAAAAGGGAACTAAAAACATAATCTTGACGAGAGTCTGTCACATAGTCAGAGAAGTTCTTTTAGCATGGAGATGTCATTTGGAAGAAGATAGCACATTATCTTTGAATGATTCTAATAGCAATGTGATTTCAGTTTTATGTGAAGCTTTTCTCACAGAAACATCATTAGCGTCATGTAATTGAGAAAGTTAATGCAGGTTGGTCTTTCCCTACACAAGAGAGTGCAAGAAGCAAAAGTCTGAATTTTGTTACTGGTATGAGGAATTTCTGTAACTTTCTAAAATAACTACACGGAACACCTTGTTCTTGTTTTTCAATTAAAACAAATCATTATACGCTGACATGCATCATCAGGGGTCCAATGGGGTCCAATTATCCACTATTTACTTCTTTAATAACCCGCAATGTTATGACCATAACAATTGCAAAGGATTGTGGGATACAGTTTTGGTACCACTGTGATTTTAAAGGATGTTATGGTGAACTATCTTATTCTAAATAACACTTCCCTTATTTATGATAGTTTACTCCACATACTGATGACAAAAGATTTTAAAATGAGCATGCAAATAGCCAAAGAAAGCAAAATTCAATACAATATTAGGAAAACTAAACAGTGAGAGTATACTTTCAAAAGATTAACTTTTACATTAATTAGATTGTAGATACAAATACCTCAACTTCAGACAGGATACTCTGGTATCATAATTCATGTATGGCTTTTTTTTAAAATCACTTGACAATAATTGTTATTTAACTGAATTGTTAGTTAAAGTTCATACAGAGTAATTCCTTAGGAGACCATATAAATGCAATTTTTTGGCTCTCCAAATGTCATGAAATTTGTTAGAAAAGTAAAAGGTGACTTATAAGATTGAACTGTAATGGTTGAGGTGACTGTTCATTTATGTTGTGTGAAGCAGCTCCATCACTGCCTGAATTTGTAAGTCCCCCCTTTCTTTCCACCAAAACTTTCATTAAATAAAATATTATCCAGACATTGCTTATCAAGCTCTTAGACTCATAGCATCTCAATTTCCAGCCTGCGTTATCAATCCTTTTTAAAACAATAGTTTGTGGGAGGAGAGATTGAAACTACTTCTCTCTTTTTGTGGTGAGATCAAAGGTTATGTCTCCCACTTTGAGTTTTGTTTGATAGAAATAAGGCTTTCTAGAGTAATTCCATCAAGGTTGATATTTACATATTGTCATCTTAAAAGATGATGGTTCTAGCACTTGAAATCTTCTTAAATCAGTTGGATTGGCCTCTTGAATATATGAAGGGTTTCTCCAACAAGTCTGTAAAATTCATTTTTAAGCCCCCCAGAGAGGTGACCTTGATGTTTTAAGTTACTTCAGAAGAAAGGCTTTAGCACAGCCGAGATTGTTATCAGTAAAATGCAATGATATGAAAAAAAATTCAAAAAAAAGAAAAGAAAAGTGTTTGCCTCGAAAAAGAAATAGCTAAATGTGTTTGGTGTGATGTAAGATTGAAACATGCTAGTGTAATCAGCTGCACTCTGGTAGTCAGTTTAACCTCCTCAAGTGCTCTGTGTAGGTAAGAATTTGAATCACAGTGGACCATGGTTGCTTGGTAATTACAAAAGTAATTACAGACTTCTTTTTTAATTTTGTTGTGAAGCTTTCTGAGTCAATCACATACTGTATTATAAGTTCAGCCCATGAAGTGTGGCTAGAGCTTATGTTATACCGTAGGGGGAGAAAATGTCTGTCTCAATGAAAATGTCTGTCTCACTGTTCAAAAGGTTTCAGCTTCTGCAATTGCCAGTGGATTTTTCTGAAATTTGCGCTGCAAGTGTCATATTAGGATGGCAATACATTTCCTTCCTAGCAACTTGAAAAACCAAAGAGAAGTGGTATTTTTTGGCCATTTTGATAATTTTTCATGGTCTATTAGCTTAAATGAACAGCCTCAAGGCAAAAGCCTGCATGAGACAGTTTCCAGTTACTTTGTTCTGAATGCTAGTCCTAGGTATTTTTAGTATATATTCTAGTAGTTGCCAGTGTCCAGTGTGTCAAGTGTGTACACACCATGAGTTTACAGTCAGCTAATTACTTATCTTTCAGTAATTTTAGTATCTATTACACAGCTCTCCTTGCTGTGTGAGGACATTGCAAACAGTGGGGTCATTTTTTATCCATATAGGTGCTACTTGGCTCATCACCACAAGTTTGTTTCCCTGGTCTAGCTGGAGTGGTAGTGAAGAGATATGATCTTTGCTCACTATTAAAGACATGTTAGAATTTGGAATAATTTCACTTTATGTACACAAATCAGCACTTCTTCGCAGCATTTAAAGTTCAAATGGATGGTGTATTAAATTTTCATCCAATACCTCTTTTTTGCTTACACATTTCATGGGGAGGGAGGGGAGGGAAGGGGAGGGAAGGGAAGGGAAGGGAAGGGAAGGGAGAGAGGGATTGAGTGAGGGATTGAGTGAGGGAGGGAGGAGGAAAGGCATTTGATATCTTCTTCCCCTACTGGTTATGCCACTGTCCTACACAAACTGGTCACATTTATAATGCACTATGACTTTAGTTTCTGATCCCTACCCTTATGGGCAGTGTTATATAAAGGGATGAACCAGCTGTAGAGATTTATCCCTAAAATGTTCCAACTGCTAGGTGAACAGTGTTTACGTGCTGGCCAGCCCGATATGAGTTTGGGTATATTAAGTATGGACCATGGTTGTGTTCAGAATGAATTCAAAAGGGTATGTAATATGTATTTAGTGTGGACCATGGTTGTATTCAAGATGAATTAAAAACCGAACAGCTAACATCAGAAGGATTGAGTGACAGTACTAGCTATGCTACTCTAGTTGGAACGAGTGTTGTTATGGGCATCATTTTGGAATTATCTTTGACAATGTGAAATTTTGCTTGTGGTTGTGAAGAAACTTTCAAATTCTATTGTACTGTCCCAGTACTTTAAGCTAATTTTTCCTTTGAACTTTTGACCTATAACTTCATTAATTATGCATTTACGAGTTTACACGGTCACCAAATCGTCACATTTTGTTCTGCAATGTGTCACATTCTTGTCTCGTGACATGCATTTCATGCATAATATCATGTCACAAGGTTAGGGTTAGGGAGGAGACATGAAATAAGGTTAGGACTATAAGTCTCATGACTTCATATCATGCATGATATCATATTGAGGAGTGGGTGACATGGTCAGGTACCTACTTACTGATCAGACTTTCAGTTTAGGAGGAGTGCATGACACATTTTTGTGCTCACTCACACACTCAGGCTTTCACACACAGCTTTACATTGCTGACATTAGATGAAACACAATGTCTCATCTCCCTATAGAGGTTGTGTATTGACGTCGTAGCACGCAGTTTTGTCGGTCATTTTGGATGGAAAAAGGAACTGGCATCTACTGAGGAAATACAGCTCTTTGGTTATTCCTTACATTGTCTTTCCACATCTTGAATTTCTTTAAGTGAAACTTCTTTTTCTACTCTTGGAGACATGTGCAACAAGAAATAAGCAATAAATAACAATTTTGGCCAAATATATTATACACCAGCAAGGTTAAAAGGCCCTTTTTAAACCAGCCTTGCATGGTAAGTCAATGTAATAAGGTGCGGTTTTTTGCCGTCCAGAGAAAGTGATCACATGGTACAAATTACGTTATCTGCACAACCTCTATACATTACAATTAGTGAGATGACATAATAACTAGGATGAATTTCTTTAAGTGAAACTTCTTTTTCTGCTCTTGGAAACATGTGCAACAAGAAATAAGCAAAAAATAACAATTTTGGCCAAATATATTATACACCAGCAAGGTTAAAGGCCCTTTTTAAACCAACCTTGCATGGTAAGTCAATGTAATAAGG
This sequence comes from Holothuria glaberrima, assembly GCA_009936505.3. Lineage (NCBI taxonomy): Eukaryota > Metazoa > Echinodermata > Holothuroidea > Aspidochirotida > Holothuriidae > Holothuria > Holothuria glaberrima. The sequence continues at coordinate 4,740 of WURT03036043.1, forward strand.
GGCGGTTTTTTGCCGTCCAGAGAAAGTGATCACATGGTACAAATTTCGTTATCTGTACAAACTCTATACATTACAATTAGGGAGATGACATAATAAGTAGGATGTTCGTTTCATTTTCTACTTTCTATATTCAATGCAATCATATCACAAAGGTCACCACAGTGTGTATATTTGAGTTGTTGATTTCTTTGGAATAGTCTCCCATCTAAAGTTATGGAAGCTGACTCTGTTGCTTCTTTTGAAGAAAGACCTGATAAATTTTGTGGAAATTAAGAAAGGAAATTTGATTTTAAAGCTGGTTACCCTCCATATATATGTAGGTCTGTTGATGTTCAGTTTGTTACTGTGTTTTAATGTTTGATATGGATATGAAGGCTTATAAAGCCTGAATCCATAATGTATCATATCATATCATATCATATCATATCATTTTTGAAACAATATGAGGAAATATTCAGCTTATTTCGAGTATGAGTTTCAGCACTTTTTATTTCCTGTTGGCCTGGCATATCAGCAACATTCAAAATGTTTTAAAAATTTGTAAGTTGTCCGTATTTCATCTAAACACTGAAGTTGTTCCATCTATCTGACTGGTGCTTTCGGAGACTGCATCATGTATACAGTTAAAGTTCAAATTTACCCTAGTATCACAACCAATATTAAAAGTCTATTTCACTGTATGATCCAAATCATATCTGACATGGAAAGTCTTTAGGATCATAATTGCATCACAATATCTTATGGATTGAATGGATTAAATGTAAGGAGAGCATTTACTCTAGTAATTCTATTCAAGAAAAGAATCCAAATTATCTAAAAAGGAAATACTTTTCTTGTCGTACAGAGAATTATGAAACCTTAAAAACCATGATTTACAGACAGAAATAATAGGTCATTCAAGATTAGGTAGTTGGATCACTTTGTGTAAGGTTTTCCATAGAAAAAAATGCATCATGTTGAAGATCACAAATTATGTGTTCTCCATACTTGGAAATAATGCAATGTCCACAAGTCTTGTATTGTGGTATACTTTAGGGAAGAAAAATATTGTCATAGTTACTAGGTGAGACTGAGTAGTGGAATAGTGTTAGAAACTATTTCTGTTGTACCATGTTCATGCACTTGTAAACAATGTTTGCCTGCAAGTATAACTTTAATGAATAGTAGTAGTATCCTGTGTCATCTGTGGCAATCACATTAACTGCAACAGCTTTCATATTTCCAAATATGTGGTCATGAGAGTTAACTGAATCTCAAAAATGGGGTTGGGGGACGGACATGCTGGCACCTGTAAGCTCTCAGTTAACATTTGTTACACACTAAGTTCTCTGACCCCTTGAAAGAGGGATGAATATCAGTTTTGAAAATGTACTTGAAATGCTGTGGGAATCCTATACTCTTTATGTAAAAATCAGAAAAGATTGTTCAAGTGAAAGTGAAAGGCTAGTCTTTGAATAGTGAAATGAAGTGATAAAACCTTGTGTCTTTGACAATATGAAGATTCATTTTGAAGAGTGCTGCATCTAGGGTCTCCATAGAGTTGCCTTTTGTCTAATTCATTACAGTTGTCACAATTAGAGTATATTAAACAATTGATTGTGACAGATGTGATCTGTTGTATTAAGACACTTCGTGGTGTTCATTGGGTTAATCAGTGAAAGTGTCGTGTGTATTTGTGGTGCAGACAGTCACGCATTTGTTTAGTTGTTAGCAGACAAGAAGAGGTTATCCAAGAGAGTTGTTCTTTGGAAGGAGGTTTAACGGAAAGTTTAATTTATGCTAATCTTCTAAGACCCACTAAATTCCGAGGAGATTATCAATGATAAGCTACTTATTCCATTGAGGGGTATTTCTTTTTTTCGTTGGCTTCAATTTGATATTGATATGTTAGCAACATCATTCAGATCTAGTAATCCTATCACAATTGGCTTACTTAAGACAATGCTTTGATGAGTAGGTTTACACCGCCACCAGTTTAGGGGCAGGTGCTATAAAACTTGAAATGACTGTTTCATTGGAATAAATCGATGAGGTCTGCCCCTTCCTAAAGAACTAATGTCATGTAAATGAGCTGCAGAGGCAGGAGACTAACTTTTGTCACAACAATTCAGAAATTTTCTGGAAGCTTCCTGAAATGACCAGGGCCCTGTTTCATAAAGAGTTATGATTGATCTTAAGTTTGATCTGTCATGCAATCGTCCTATTGAAATCAAACTTAAGATGAATCTTAACCCTTTTTGAAACAGGGCCCTGATATAGAATCATGTTCACATTGTTACATAAAGCCTTATAAGTTTACTGTCAGCTGCGTCACCAAGCATCCAAAGATGAAATATTTATTTATTTTCCAGTGACTGGCAATGCTTTGGCATTGGTGACAAACCCCCAGTCTGACAGTAGCAGACGACAAATCCCTTTTGTATGAATTACGTTAGCCAGTGTAAGTCTTATAGAAATGCCAAGAAAGATAGAATTATTTGATTACTGTGTGGCCTTGGTGGTGCAAACCTCACTTCAAATTGATGTATCTCCTTCCAAATAACAACTCCCTGGTAATCCATGGCTCCCTTGATGAAACCTCCAAGGAGCACTTTTCTATTTAGGAAACATGTTTGAATGGGCATGGATATTGTACAGTGCATGAAAGAATTGGTTATATCACTATACTGAGTTATCAGTAGCCACTATGCTTACCAGTCCTTATGTCAGTCATTTGCTATGCATACTGAGTCACCAGTAGTCACCATGGCATATCAGTTATTTTGTCATTCATAGGCCATAGTGAGTCATCAGTGGTCACCATGGCATATCAGGTGTAATGTCAGCCATATGCCATACTGAGTCATCAGTAGTCAGCATGGCGTGTCAGGTATTATGTCAGCCATATGCCATTCTGAGTCACCAGTAGTCACCATGGCATGTTAGGTATTATGTCAGCCATAAGCCATACTGGGTCATTACTCATCAGTAATCACCATGGCATGTCAGGTATTATGTCAGCCATATGCCATATTGAATTTTCAGTACCAAGGAAAGGGTCCATTAGTTTTAAAGCTTTTCTTTTGACTCCAAAATCAAAAGTATATGTCAAAGGTTGACTTAAAGGCCTGATTTTAATGAAAGAACAAAATATGCAATTGACTGTAGCTCTATTAATTATATTGTGTTATAACACCCAGTTACATAGGTGATGACAACATATTAATAATTTAAGTATAGAAATTAGGGACTACAACTGTGTAAATTGTAAAGCAGTGTTCGTGATAAGGCATGCACACATGCATCAATGCATAAAACTTTTTGACTGTGCAAGCAACTTGCAGTTGTGTACCTGCACTCATGCACATTATAGTAATTCAAAGAGAGATTTAAAAAAAATGTCAGAGTGTAGAAAATTGAGGTCTTTAGATTGGATAAGATCAGCTTCTCATTTTGCAGTTCAGACATAAGCAGATTTGTCAATGAACACCTAATTATAACATTGGCCATCCCATTTAAAAAGTCTGCAGTAGGCATACGGTTTGTACCTGTAATGGGTAATACAAATTCATACATATTTTTCATGTACAGTATGGTGTATGTAAGAATTTGTGCAGGTATATTTTTAAGTTACATGCACAGGTGCATGTAATTTTGTATTTCACACGCTGTTGTAAAGTCATACAGATGAGCCCCAGTTCTCATTAATATATTTTAATCTATAAAATATATATTCAACAAGATTTTTGATTTGGATAGCACTCTCAGTGACAGTGATACGCTGGACACACTTCATATTAGGAATTATTGTTAGACCAATTATCTATATTGAATTTTGGTATTAGGCAGTGTTTCTCATTTTGGTCCTGTTTCGGTATATTTAGGTAAATGCCAGCACTAACCAAGTGATATTTCTTGCCGGTATACTTATACAAACGTTACATTATTTTCCCTTTGCCTGACTCTAGATCCCATTATTTTAGCTCTTAAAAGTGAAATGACCCGTAGTGGTACTGCATAATAGCCTATGTTTAAGTTTGAAAGTATGCTTATTTCTCAAATTGGATATCCAATAAGTTGCTAAAAAAGGTAATTTTTTATATCCATAAAATGCTTCAATGAATGATATAGTTCATCAGTTATATCCAGTCTTGCAGAATCTGTTCATTATGGGTATTGATCATTTGACACATTGTTATAATTGTGATATATCATCTTCTATGTGGACTATAAGAATGGCGAGTTGTGTCAGAAGTTGCATACAATTTGAATAAAATCTCTGGTATTTACCCATATCCTGTTTAAAAGATGCTGACATCTATGTGGTAGACAGGTATAGTTGCTGGATCATGTAAATGCTTAATACAGTTTTACTAAACTATGAAAATGTTGTGAATGTCAGCAAGTTCCTTGATCATTTATCAGTGTTCTGTATCATTGCAGGAATTCTGGATCAAGGAGAGGGCGTGCTCATAATCTTTGATGAACCAGTTACAGATCAAACTTATGAAATGTCATTGGAGACCATTCAGAATATGGGCAAAGTCGTGGATGCTCTCTTTGAGAAAACTAAAAAACTTTACTGAGTGTGTTTGCAGATAAGAAAAGGTTTTGTATAGAACATTAGACTGAGGCCAAGCCTTGTAAGAGAGGTTTTCTACCCCGCCTCTCTTGAAAAAGAAGTATCAGATATGGGATAAAAATATCTTTTTTGCCGACTCTGGTCTGCCTCACTACTTTGGAGAAGACACTCTGAGGATATTTGGTTTCCACGTCTGCTTTTTTGACCTTCTACTGAGGGATGTTTGGCTGCAAGGACTGACATTGGCTGTAAGTGACAGGTCCTCCGTCCTGAAAATGTCTGAAGATTTGAGAGAAATCTTCAATTTGAAAAAATGAAGGATTAGTTGAGATGAAAAATTCATAGTTACTGATTATGTTCTTTTCAAAATATGTGTAATGTTGAAACTACTTTACCCTGGTTAGACTGGCTGCAGCCTTCGGCTGACAAGGAGAGGCTGGAGGATCAATAGTTTCTTCTTTGACAGTTAAAATTCTCTCAACTTAAAGATTACTTGTAAACCCTCTTCCAGTCAAAAAAGGAACAAGAAAAAAAAGACTGACTACTGCACCTCTCATATCAAGCTACAGTAACCTGTAACAAGTTTAAATCGCTAAAGATTATATCTGTTGACTTCTGTAGCCTACTGTATATCATATTAATGCTACTGTAATGTGACTTGTCAATGCAATGGGTTACACTACATCACATTCCACTGATCTGCACAGTCATCATAGACCATTCAGAGTGAATCTATCATTTGAATTTGGTACAACCAAAGTGCAGTCACCAGAAGTGCATAGAAATACCAAGGATTACCTAAATATGTTTGGAGTGATGCCACACTGTTACTGTTGGCTGATAGTACAAGCAGAAATCCTTGGCAGATGGGCCATATATCTGTCCACTTTTTGGAGATGCTTGACTTTCATATTTTTACTCAGTCACTTTTTCCCTTTATCCATTACCCCCCCGTGGCTCCCCCATCCCTTCCCTACACTTTCACACAAGTCTCCACTACTGGAGAGTGCAGTCAGCTGTGGTACTAGTATCATCTTTTGATTAAACCAACCAGGTTGCAGTCAAGGCACAGTGTACTGTTAAGCAGCCTTTTTTATTACTTTTGACTGAAGACTTTTTAGGCCTCCATGTGTACACAGGTGAGCATTTAACATAAAAAGAGAATTTTTGAATGTGAAAAACAGTGATTTGCTGTTGGTCATTTCATTGTTCTTGTTAATGACAGCTTTGTAGGAACTTTGGTTTACCTTAATTTAAAATACTGATGAGGTATTTGTTTCATTCTGCTATTCCAGTATAATTTACCAATGTTGACTTAAATTACATTGTAACAATTTAAGCCACCCTCCCCCACCCAGTTTTTAGCTTTACATTGTGTGGCTGTAATTTGTAGCATATAGTCTGCCAGTGTTAGCTTAATGTTGTAATTCATAGTGCCCTCCTGTGTGCTAGTGTTGGCTCACAATACATTGAAGTAATTTATGTTTGCTTTCCCCCACCCCTACCCCTACCCCTTTCCCCTTTCATATTCTGCCAGTGTTGTTTCACAAGATATTCTAGTAATTTATGACAGGCCCTCAATATCTAATAATTGTCCAATTATCCTTGGATGCATCACGAAATATTACTTCAATAATTTAGAACTGTGAGTCAACCATCAAGATAAAACATGTGAACATACAATACATGGGAATTAAACTGAATTAGCATTACGTCAGTGTTATCATTTACAGGAATAGTGACACATAGATAAACATACAATGCTGGGAGAGAAGCATTCCTGTAACCTGTTCAGACATGCTGATTGAGAGATTCTACAGAGTATCCTGTTATATGTTTATTTGTAGTTGGATTCTCAGAATTAGTTTATTTTACAACGACCTTAAATAAATGAAAGTGATATAGACTCAGCAAGCTAGATTACTCTCTTTCTCTATAAAAAGATTAGTTCAGACGTATATTGACTTACTTTTGATATGTTCGAGGGTACCTAAATTTAAGCATTGTGGCGAAATTGGCATTTGATTCCTACTGCGGGTGGTTCTTGTGATATCACATTTTTAATCAGAGTGTAGTTGAAGCAAATGCACATGACAACAAATTAACTTTTCCTTTCTAAAAAGTATTTTACATTATTTCTGTAAACTTGAATACCAGTTTCCTCCTTTCATTTTCCTGTTTCATAATCAAATGTTTTTGTAAAGAGAGAAGGGAATTTGCAAACTTTGTATTTCCCATGGGAAAGTCATACCCTCATTAATTTCAAGGTCAAAACAACAGATTAAAAAATGAAAATCTTTGTTTATTGGTGTGAGGAGTGAATATCATATGGCTTCTTTGGGGTAATTCAAGGTTACAAATGTCTTAACTTCATCTGCTAAATTGACTTAAAATTTTACCACCATGCTCTGAATCCATTCTTCTATCAAGTATAAAAGGTAAATGTTAGCTTAAAAGGAGATAGCAGTTTATTTTCAAAAGTCTGCTAAATTTTTACAAATCCCTGGTTGTTATTCTCACTAGTATCTTCCAATATGTTTCTGTGTAAAAACATGCAATATTGAATGTAAAACAAGGAGTTATTCTGCCTGAATTTTCAATAAGTATCAAAAATATTGTCACATGATTGATAGGAGCCATTCCTGAATAAGAATGATGTGGTACACTAATTCAAATTAGGGGGACTGCATTTCCCCTTTAAACCCTTCCTTTAACAGCCATTGAAGGTTATCCTTGAGCTGATTTGCAGTTTGAGTAAAAGACTACTGTTACATGAATAAAATTTGACATCAAAAGTGTTCTCATCTTTTGAAATCTTTGAGTAAGAGAAGTACTGAAGAAAATGAGCAGGTTTCACTGGGACAGGTTTAACAAATGTTAAAGAATGACTTTAGAACAGAGTGCCCCCCCCAAAAGGGTTACATTTGGAGTTGGAACAAAGTGACATTTCCTATTTGCATTTTTGATTCCTTGACGTAGTCAGGAATCTATGCGATGATGTCATGTGTATGTGTATATGTGTGTGTATGTATGTGACACTTGGCTTGTAAACACTATCTCAAGAACCGTAAACTCAATGGATCTCATATTTTACATGTAGATACCCCTTATTGAGTAGATGATCCCTATTGTTTTTGGTGAAGGTCAAAGGCCATTTGGGGTCACCAGAGGTCAAATGGTAAACACCTTGGAAAATGCTTCTTAACACTCTATCTCAAGTTGTGTATCTTCAATAAATCTCATACTTGGCATGGCATATGTTGGGAAGATGATCCCTGTTGTTTTTGTTGGAGGTCAAAGGTCATTTGGGGTCACCAGAGGTCAAAAGGTCAAAATCTTGTAAACACTTTATCTCAAGAAGGATAACTGTGAGGGATCTCATACGTAGCATGTGGATTGGCCATATTGAGTAGATGATCTCCATTATTTTTGGTGGAGGTCAAAGGTCATTTGGGGTCGGCAGAGGTCGAAAGGTCAAAATCTTGTAAACACTATATCTCAAGAAGAATAACTCTGAGGGATCTCATACTTAGCATGTGGATTTCCCATATTGAGTAGATGATTCCTATTGTTTTTTGTGAAGGTCAAAGGTCATTTTGGGTCAGCAGAGGTCAAACGGTTAAAATCTTGTAAACACTATCTCAAGAAGCATAACTCTGAGGGATCTCATACTTAGCATGTGGATTGGCCATATTGAGTAGATGATCCTTATTGTTTTTTGTGAAGGTCCAAGGTCATTTGGGGTCACCAGAGGTCGAAAGGTCAAAATCTTGTAAACACTATATCTCAAGAAGCATAGCTGTGAGGGATCTTATACTTAGCATGTGGGCTGCCAACATCGATTAGACGATCCTTATTGTTTTTTGTGGCGGTCAAAGGTCACCAAAGGTGAAATGGTCAACATCTTGCAAATATGCTATCTCCAGAAGCATAACTGTGAGGGATCTCATACTTACTGTGTGGATTGCCCATATAGAGTAGATGATCCCTATCTTTTTTGTGGAGGTTAAAGGTCATCTGGGGTCACCAGAGGTCAAAAGGTCAAAATCTTGTTTACTTCATTTTTAGGGCTTCTGAAGAAAGGGGTATGAAATTATGTTGTAGTATAGGTAACATTTGAACAGTGTAGTAATACACTACTGTATAGGGTTTTTGAAAGTGGTTTAAAGCTAAGCAAACTAGAAATGGAAGTCCTGTAAAGTTTAAAATGTGGTAAACATTTTCAGGGTCATTGATTTCTGCAGGTTACTGTCTGCTGTCATTATATGCAATGTACAGCTACTTGTGACTTATAACATATTGAAAGATGGATCAATGAATCTGGTTGAAAGGGTAGATGGCAGAGGGACAGGCATCGATGAATTGATTTGTCAAATCAGTGGCATCACCAAGGTTTAAATGGGGAAGGGAGCAGAAAAATTATTGGATCGGGAATGATAGTATGTGAGCTGTACGTTGGTGAGTGGATAACTGGGAGCAAGTGAGTAGGGAAGCTTTTACCGGAAAATATGCCGTACCCTCGCAACCTTCAAACCATTTCTGAGAGCTTGCCTCAGAGTCTATCTTGTTAATCCTCAGTGGAATACAAGGAACAATGAGGAGAAGACCTCTGAGTGTCTGAAATTACTAAGTCAAAGATGTAAGAGTTCAGGAAATTTCCTGATTTCACGAAATTGGGATTCTTGAGCAAAATTTCCAGGAAATCCATTTTGCTAGGCTAAAAGTTTGGCAGTGGTCATGGTGGGTGGAATGGCCAAGGGTTGGTAAAGTTTTGGGGGATTTTTTTAATATTTTAACAAAAAAAATGTAAATTTCTTTCGTGTGAACATACTGTGTGAAAAGTTTTCTCAAAGAGGAGCCCTCCCCCTTACACCCCAGACCAACAACCCTGGACAACACAGTTTCAGGAAATGAACCTTTACTGCGAGGGCACGGTGTCATATAAATTTGACATCTACTCTCACCGCATTCCACCCTAAGTATTACGTAATAGTGTTATTCTTGGAGTAACACACTTGTACTGTGCAAGTGTCAGTGTGTGTAGTGGTATATAGGTGACCTATATGAAACTGTACAGTATACAATAGTCAAATTCTCATTGTATAATGTGTATATATATATATATATATCGCCATACATCGAAGTCGATGTTACGGTATGCTCTGATTTGTGCATATACTTTATTTGAGCAGACAGATCCTTCCCTTATTTTGGGCTTTCTCAAGGAAAGTAAACTTTATAGGAATTTTTGACATGACTCCCGCCTTTTCCTGGACCTGTTAGTGAAATTTGACCCCGACTTTTTTTAGTTAATTGTACCCCAACATTACACCTTTTTCTTTTCTAGGTGACACTATATAACACAATCGTGTTGGTGTGTCGTAAAATCCCGTCTAACTAACTGAACCCCTTTTGCGCTTCATCTCTGCTAAGTGTTAGTTTGGTATTTTCTTCCCAGCTTTTCAGAGTGGAATACTGTAAAAGTGTACGTGGCCGTCAGTACAATTCGCTCTCCTTCCTTTTTGGTTTCGATGAAAGAGAAACCTATGCGGTCATGCTGGCGTGTGTGTGTATGTGTGTGTGTTTGTGACACTTAGCTCGTTAACACGATATCTCAAGAAGGGAAACTCCGGCATTTCTCATACTTGGTAAATGGATGCCTCATATTGAGAGGAAGATCCCTATTGTTTTTGGTGGAGGTCAAAGGTCA
>WURT03036064.1:0-15010 GCA_009936505.3 Holothuria glaberrima
ACTTTAACCAGGAAATGTATGGAAAACTATTGACCCCTATCCTGGTTAAATTTCACCAGGATGTTTTTAGAGTGTACGGATCATTCCTCTGTCACCTCGTGCAGGGAATCCAGTCCTGGGGAAGAGGTCTAATGGGAAGTTCCTTCGCCTTGAAGAATGTTTTGATAATGCAAAGTCAGACACACAAGATTGTGCCATCTTTGGTAAATGTTTTTGTACGTATGAAAAATTCTATCGTTTAAATGAATGCTATTTTTTCGGCTGGTTCTAAAGGCGAAACGACATTTTTTGGTTCAGTTTGTTTAGAGGGCACTCCTCTTCGGTATACGAGGCTGCTTAAATGCAAAGTTGTGCTGTCTCTGACCAACAACTCCCTGCTCTGACAAAGCTTTGTATTAACGAGATATCCAGAAATTACCATTACATAGAGAATTTTTCTAATTTTATTTTTGCTGGACTGTGGAACCCCCCCCCCCTCCCGTTGACGTTTCAAATGGGAAGAACCGCCACTCCCAGTCCGTCATTGAGTGGCGTTCCGTATTTCAATTTACGTTTCTTGGATAAAGATCTATAAATTCCGTAAAAGGACTTTGGTTTCCCCAAGATTAATGGATGCTGTACCTCTATACATGACTTTTAGGCGATTTCCAAGTGACTCAGACGGTATTGCTAGCGGTTGTGTCGGAATGTTTGCCAAGTCGGGGCCGGATGTAGGGTCTGCTATATCAAATAACCCCGAATTCAATGAAAAAGATGAACAGGTCGCTTCTATTTGCGAATAACTTGAATGATTCACCAATCATTTAACTCACCTCTCCCACGTATTTAAGACTTGTTAAAGTTCTGTTTTGTGCCTTCATTCTGTCAAGAGTGTCCTAACATTATGTGGCCCCTGGAATTACTACCAATTCGACACTTCTTGTGCACTTCCTTTCACAAACATAACGTACCAGAACACCTTGTCAACGCCGTTTTCCCAAATTAGCTACTCGTGGTCGTGTCTCTTACTTGTTAAAGGATAAATTTGAGACGTCTTCAAATCTGTATCAATGATGATGAAACATATAAAGCAAGGGGCTACTTGGAAGGTACCATGAATGCGGAAATATCAAGAGTATAGTTTCCATATATTTTCACAGCTGTCAAAATAAAGAAGACGGGAAGGTGAAAGATCTCTATGAAAACTGTGCAGTAATGCAAGTTCATTCACCGACTTACAGGTATAAATAGTAACTGATAAAGTTTATTTTTTTAATATTTTATAGGTTAAATTTGCAGCCAAGCACTGTTTCAATCCGGTATGAAAATTAGATCTTTATTTTACTCAAAGGGAATATGGCACCCCCCAAACCAGGCAGTTGCTAACAACTCTCTAACCAAACATATTTAGCAATATTCCTAGAGTTCTAAATACGGTTAATAACTGCACTTTGATTGACATTCATTCAAACAAACAATTTCACTCTGGTTGTTCAACAATGACTTGTACAGTCAGCTATGTTCCCAACTAAGCACACACACACTGTTTTTGACCAGGGAGCTGTCCGAGTAACAACTCTCTGGAGCTGTCCGAGAAGCAGCTCTCTGGTACAGTCAAGTCACCTCTATAACGGTAAAAAAGTAATCATATTTTGGCACAATGTGCAGTGGCTTCGGAAAAACAAAGAAATACAAAGGCTGTGTTTTGAGAAGTGTACAAGAAATGACGTCACAATTGAGTCAATAAACTTCAAACTTTTCTGTCTCAGCACAGAATATCCTTTAAAGATGGAAGTTTGACCATTTGGATTCATTTTTTTAAGCTTTGAAGCATGTGTTTTTGAAATTTCAAACATTACGTACACTTCAACGAGTACGACTGCCCCTCTTTTAGGTAAGCTTATACACAATAGTGTGCAGTTTAATTATAATACACCCTCACTTGGATTCAGCTACAAGGGTAAAGTATGGGCCTCTAGATGAGAGTTATCAGGGGTGTATCCAGGAATTTTCAATAGAGGGGGCGCAAGGTTAGACTGATCGCTGTCCTGGGGAGGGGGACTCCCCCCTTTGTAAAATTTTTGCATTTGGAAGAGGGCTGATATGCAAAATGGTGCTATATTTGGCACATTTTGAAGCATTTCCTTTTTTGGGCCTGTTGCGTCCCCGTGGATCCGCCACTGGTTATCCTTCACACTGCACCAGAGGGCAAACTAGGAATACTTCACTGCAATCTTAGGGGTCATAGACTCTCATCGAGAACACCAGAGCATTAAAAGTAATCATGTGAGCAGTACCACTTTCAGTCTGGACAATAAGATTAAGTAACAAGGTTTATTAATGGCTACTTCATACCAAGTAAGACAAAAAAAAAATAAAATAAAAAAAAATAATCAAATTTAGACAAAGCAATATCATGGCGCTGTTAGAAAGTTGGCGTAACAGTGTAATGTTACCATTTACATACTCGTGCGCATGAAAATATCAAACTCGTCACGCTTCTTGCGCATGATCAATGAAAAACTTGAAAATAGCCTTCAAAGAGGATCGCCTTGAGTTATAAGTACGCACTCAACGTTATCCCTGGAAAGAGGCTTGGAGAGTATTTCGAAACACAGTTGTACATAAAAAATGTATGGTTCTACTGGTGTAGCTCATGTTTATTCATAAAGTTTGAAGCAGGGTGAACTTAGATATGATTCAACACTTTGGTTTCAACTTCAGAAATGGGCCCGTCGTCATTTAAGGGGTAAGTAAGGTTTCATGGGCCCCATTTTGTTATCTAAAAACACATCGACCGACAGTGAAAAATATTGATGTCACGTTTGTAAGATGCAGTCATACGGAATTTGTGTTGCTAAAATTAAACATCGCCAAAAGGCATAGCGTACTCAGGAGAGGCCTGTTTTCACCATGTTCAATTTAAAAGTGTTTTCTTGCTGACTTCTTTTCTCCAAAAATATGTAAGATTACGTTATTTTCATTTCTTCAGTTCAGTGTTTCGTCTGAACGCGCGGTACATTATCATGAAATCTTAAACAGTTAAAATACCCTAAAACAAGGATTAATCCTTAAGTTGCCTCTCCGTTGAAAACAAAAGAGAAGGAAGAATGCCCATAGCCAGACATGGTACTGAAGGGGGCGAAAAGATTTCAGGGGCGAATTTTTTTCAGTGGAAAATATTAAAATTCATTAACTAAGGTAACTTTTTATCTCAAGGGGGAGGGGAATGTTCCAGAAGGGAGAGGCCCGACCCCTGCCCCCACTCCCTTGGCTACGGGTTTGGAAGGAACAGGGCCTTCTTTCTTCGTTTTTAGATTTGAAGAGTAGATGAAGCAAAACTGCACATTTAAATTGTTGGTGTTTAGGAACACCGGGAAGAAACGTAGCGTTGTGTGAATAAAGACCTTTGGTCATGCCGTATTAGGAACAGAAATTTACAAAATTTTATGTACGTTTTTTTTTTCTGATTTTTGTTAAGTCCCAACGACCAAGGCCGAAATCCACGCAATTATCCCAGAAAGAATTCTGCTCCCTTGGTGGAGCTAGGTCCCCAGAAGGAATACCAAACTGAACGTGACTTAATGCTCAGCCTTCAGCTAGATTTTACATCATGCAAATGACACTCGTAGCTCTGTTCTAGACTAGCTCAAATGAACAGATATAGAAGGGGTGCCTTAAGTCGTCCAAGTGAGTTGTAATTGTTACTATAGCGTGTAGACGCGATGCGATTCAAACATAAGAACAACATCAGAAACAAGAATTTTATTCGTTTTTGCTTCCTCTTTCAAAAATAAAAAAAAATTGTGGTCTTTGAGCTATTTTATACTCCGACGTGATCTACTTAAGGTTACTTCAGAAACATTGTGCTGTGTACTGCCATCTTCATTTCAAACATCGGGTTATGGAGATGGTTCTTTTCGAACACAACCAAAATAAATAAGGAAGATACATTCGAAAATGTTCTTGGAAAGTTTCATTCGTTTAACTTAATGTTTTCTGCATTTATACCATCGAAATGTTCATTAGGTGCGGATTGACTCAGGGTATCCCTTGTATACTAATACTACCCATCATCCTAGCCAGACGGCCTAAATGCGTACACATATTTCTTACCGTACGAACTTGTGTGAAGAAACGATAAATTCTTGTTTTTCTGTCGACTGGTTATTTAATAGACGTGGAAAAAAGCCCCACACCGACCCCCGTATTACTTATATAAGTTCGTGAGTTACTCAACTACTCAGGCTTTCTCCACAGTTAGCCATGGTAACTTTTTTCCCGTTTCCCCCTTTTTTTTTTACTTATGCAGGACACGGTTCAATATCTTAGTTTATCTTATGTTGGGATATGTTGCCATTTCAAGCCAACTTAAAATGGCCATTTTATCTTCTCCGATTTCTGTGGTTTGAAGTAATGCCAACAATGACATTTTTGGGTGGCCTGTTTGTGTAGTATATAGTACTGCTTAAAGGGAAAAGGCAGTCGCCCCAACTTTATTTTCAAAAAAATGCTAAATCTTCCAGATCCCCTCTTATTTCTCTAACAAGTATTTTTTGTAATGTTTCCTGATAAAATCATTGAATATTGAAGTTAAACTAAAGAGTTATTCTGCATAAATTTAAGAAATTAGTGACAAAAATATTGTCACACGATTGATATGGGCGATTCCTGAACTAGTGTACCAGGGTACACTAACTCAGATTGGGGGGACTGCATTTTCCCTTTTACTTGTGCACCTTAGTTTACTATGTACGGTATATGCTACTATAGTCCTCGAGTCAAATTGTCTTCCTAAATGTAGGGCCTACGAACAATGAATTGACTCAGTGGACAGAGACTGCAGCCTCTGGTAATTCGAGAAAAAACTATTTCCAGGCAACGTTAAAAATATCGGGCAACTATCTCGTGTAGCCAGGTTATTCTCAGGCAAAACGGCTCGCCCTCTTCCCGAAAAACATCCCGTTCACCTACGTGTATTATTTTTTTTATTTTTATACAAACCTTGAAATACTGTGGGCAGGTTCTTCACAGAATCACTTTTAATGATACAGACATATAATCGCAATGACAGACACTTTCTTTAAGATAATGGGCCGATGCTGGACCCGCACCGTAGCAACGTACACTCTATAAACAAAAGAGCGAAATTCACTCCAAAAAGAGTGTACTCAGGTACTTCTCCTAGCAAGGGCGAATTTCACCCGAAGGAGAGTGAAAATTCACTCCAAATATTTCATTCCATGTGTGTGAAGTATCACTCTCTTTGAGTAAACTGTTAATCTACTCGGGGCGAAATTCACTCTTATAAGGAGTGTTCACTGAGCACACTTTTTTTTAGTGAATTTCTCTCTTTTGTTTTAGAGTGTACAGTCTGCATCTCCATGCGTATTGTTACGATATACTCTACGTCAGCTTGTATAGGTTACAAAAAACATAGCCTAGAGATTACAATATGTTTATGTGGTTTAAACTATATCTTATGACTCACAATTTTAGGTAAGCTCTAATTATAATTTCGTAAACTCTATGAACATCTGTGACGCGTCAATTGATAGAACGTACCACTGTCATCAAGATTAGTACAAAAGGCTCGATCCTTCCAACTTAAATTCCCCCACTAGGATAATCAGTAGGCTAAGTTTGTTGTTTCAAAGAGGAAATGTGACATGCGCGGGAAATCTCCTAGGACTGGAAATTTGCGGACGTGTTGGTCTTCCATTCGCCTGTCATTGACTCACTGATAAGCTATGTTTCTCTCAAATTATCATCAATTCTAGTCTGACATTTATTGGTGCTTAGGTTTTCCATCTAACAGAGCGAACTGCAAGGCTAACGCTACATGGCAAACCAAAGAATACGATCCCGGCGAAAAGCATCTTTCAAAATGATTTGCCTCTTAGACAAATTAAACAGAGTCATTAGTGTCAGTCCCCTCAAAATCATTTTTATATGAAAATGACGCAAAATAAAAATACAGAGAAGGCGAAGACTACGGGAGATATTATGTAGACGAAGGAGCACAACGGTAGTCACGCGCGTGCCATATAGATGTGTATAATTGGTATTCGGATAAAAGAAACAACAGTGAAGGTATCGAATTACATAGATAATGAATCGGTCTTGGTTTCGTCAGAAGCGGGGTTGGTTTAAAGACAAGCAGACGATATTTTATATGTTAGTTCAACAGGGGCCTGGGGCAGACGTGTACACTGCAGTTGCTGGCAAAGCTAAGACGTAACTCAGGCTTGATATTGGTTTTTTGCCGACTATATTCAAGGTTTTCTCCGGTCAACTCGAAGAGAAAGGATCTTTATCTCTCACATTTTCTTATCACCTGCCGAGATTGTTGCGGAGAGCATCGCCTGTCGTAAAAATTTGATTATCGCTCGGAATTGATGAAAAAGAAGAAAGGCAAGAAGGGTTAAAAGGGGGAAATTTGGATGAAATACCTCTATGAAGAATAGGAATAGAGAATACTATAGAATAGTTTCAATTAAAAATTACAAACACATCCAGTCCTGGTCAACTACTCAACAGAAGTTTCACGTCTTTTCCATCTGTCCATATTGTTCATCAAAGTTGGATGACCGTAAAATTCAGTCTCCTCCTACTAAAACTTCCCCCTCAGGGCTGGGGTGCAAATTTATCGATTGAAACGTAAGAAATGTCAATCTCAGCCTTAAAATGGTAAACATAAGGAACGTTTGCTCCCTTTAATTCCTCAAATGGTCCTGTTCTGTTTAATACTTCCTGGAACTACAGTTACAAGAAACAATTGATCAATGGAGGCTGCGTTGAGAACTTCAATTTGAAGGATAGAAAGCAACATGGTGCTAGAGAGTAGCGACAGAATCTTTTGTTGGTTTCACTTACAACAGATCGCCTCCTTTCGGTGACAACTGTGACTATTGCATTTGAAGGGAAATATTGCGTTTGTTTTACAGAAAATTTTCATATTTTCAATCAATATTAATTGATATAGAATGATAGACAATTCAAAATAAGGCAGTACGGTAGCTTTCTTATCAAGAAATAAGGCCATCACAGGGAAAAATTTAGTTATTTGTTGCACAAAAATAATTTTATCACCCAGACTTTCAAAAATTCCAACGATGCAACATCTATAACTCTTACAATGCAAAATATTTTGAGGAGATAAAGCTACTGCTAGAGTTTATTTGTGAGATTGAATGGCTTAATAATTGTTAAATCTGTTTTCTTTGTATGCCATGTTGGTGCATTTTGAACGCAATATTTTCCTTTAAAGGCAGTAAGAAGTCGCCCCAAAATTGATTTGAAAAGTCAGGAAACTATTGCAAAGCTTTACAAGTATATTAAGACATTTTGAACATACCGTAACTATTACAAACATAAGTTAAAGCAAGTAATTCTTCTTGAATTTTACTGATTCACTAACAAAAATATTGTCACATGATCAAATTAGGACATTCATGAACAGGGCCGGATTTAGCTTGTGGGGAGCCCGGGGCCAAAATAGTTTGGGGGCCCTTCACGATTAGGCCCACTATCTTAGCGGAACGCCACCATAGGTTGGCAAGAAAAATTTGGCAGATAATGCTTCCCAGATCGCTAGAAATGGCACTTCCCAGCAGTGACGCAGCCAGAATTTGGTGATTGGGGCACTACAGATGATATCGTAATACCAGTTTCTTCAGTTCCCCAAGTCTGAGTAAATTTCACTTTTTTATGCGCACTTTTGTTTTTATACAGCGGTGAGGATTCTTCTATTGACACTACATAAAGGTGCTGCCCTGGGGGAGGGGTCTAAGGGGAGGGACACCCCTCCACTTTGAGAAATTTATGTTAATTTAAGGTTGCTTAGATGCAAAATGGTGCTAAACTTTGGGATATTTTTGGAACTGATCATATATGGCTGGAAAATGTCCATCATTCAGTGAATGTTAATTTTGGTTTGGTGTAATAGGAGAGTATGTTGTTTAAGAGAAGGAGACTTGTTTAACAAACCTCTTGAAGCCCCCTTCTGGCTACTTTACTGCCTTCTGTTCATGTAAGTTTTTCGGCAAAAATACATGCAAGGAGTCCACAGAAACACTCTTGGACTATTACGAAAATTTTCCTTTCCTTCTTTGTGCATTATAAGGCTTGCCTGGACAGCTGGAAACTCTGGATTAATTATATAAAATGGGGCAATGGCATACCGTAATGCTCATTACCTGACATCCATATGATAATATAGAGTATGATGAGGCCAAGCACTTTACAACTATCGTATTTTACTAATTGTGAACGGAAATCTAGACGAACAGCTTTCTGCAATGGGGAGTAGGAGAGAGGGGGAGTATAAATGCGGTGATATAAGACCTCCCTGATAGGCATAGCAAAAGGGGGGGGGGGACTTACAAGCGCGTTTCAGACTGAGATTTAAGGATCCCATATTGATGCAAGGCCACATATGTCTGAGGATGTATCTCTGTTTTTCGGAAAGTGGTGTGATCAGAATAGTTCCATGTATTACTACCTTATATAATAATGGCCATGAGCTAGAGTGCAAACCGTTACGAATGCGAGCGAATCCTGCCGCTATTTTTCATTAAATAAAATTTCCATGACAAAATCTGCAATCAGGTTCTGCATCGAGACACTATTAATTGTCCAAGAAACATACATGCCACTCAAAAACAAGGCTTTTACATGGTAATTCGTAAACAGATTTCAACTTTTGCTACGGCGCTTCTCCGAAAGTTGTTATCGGAAGATATTGATTGATAATAAGAACAGCATTGAGGCGAGGTTTGAAGGGCGAAAATTTTGATAGTTTGCGATGGATTTGCAAAAATTCTGATAGTCTGAGAAACATTTGTGATAGAAAATGATGACAATAGATCCATCACTAGGTCGAAAACACACCTCACCCCTACCCCTACAGAAATCTATAGCTTAAACGCCTTTTGGGATCATTTTAAAAGTTGCAGTTTCTTCAGAAATCGATTGGAGGCACGCGTCCCCATGCCACCCGTGCCTGCGACACAACTTCCCAGGCCTTGCAAGTTGCATGTAAACATTTTCACTTTTGTATTTATGGAAAAACAACTTTTGTTCAGTGTGAAGTTCCGAACAAAAGTCCGTATTTTACATGTTGTCCATCGACGGACGGACAGGAAGGTATCTTACGCCTCCATTTTTGAACACTCAAATGTGGGGCTCCTAAATGTGGGGACCCGGGGCCTGGACCCCAATTGGCCCGCCGTAAATTCGACCCTGTTCATGAAGTAGGATGACGGGGCACACTAATTTTGATTGGGGTGACTGCATTTTTCTTTAAGCAATATATGCTGAGACAAAACTTAGAAAAATATCATTTACCGATTAAAATCTAGACAGTTTTAAAGCAGGTTACAATATTTTGCACATTTCAGACACGAGGTACTCTTCTTCAAACTCTTCATTTAATGTCAAGATAGTGCTATTTGCGTCTCATTTTCTAAGAAGTTTGTCATAAACTTGCGGGAATAGTGCAAAACGACTCTGAAAGAAATGACTGTTTTGAGCGTGTTCTGGTCATGAATTCAACAGCAGTATATAGGAGGCTCGTAACTATGTTATGCAGTGTGTTGTTGCTTTTACCAAGTTCCCAACAGTGCAAGGACTGCAAGCAATTTTACCATTTTGTCCAGAATCTTAGAGAATGTTGACCCCAGTACATGTTTGCCTAGTCTACGAACCCTAAAGGGACTCAAATTTGAAATAACATCTTATTAGCATGTACTTTTCATCAACCTTTTCAAAATCGATGTAGATATCTGAGGATTTGAGGAAAAGCAGATCAGTCTGGACAGAGCTTTCAGGTTGACTGAAGTAAGCCTAAAATATGCAACTTTTGTCAAATATTGCATGTCTCAAAATGTCTTTAGGGCTTGAAATCCTTACGATGAATGAAAACGTCCTATGACACTTGTACTATAGCTTAGGTTAACAACTTTTCGAATAACAGGTCAACGATGACAAAAAAATTCTGAAAATCTCTGTCAGGAGATTCAATAACGATAATACATTGTTGGTTGTGTCCATTGCCGGATTAAAGGGAAAATGCAGTCCCTCCAATTTGAATGAGTGTGGCCGTCATCCTAGTTCAGGAATGGCTCTTATCAATCATGTGACAATATTTTCGTTACTCATTCAGAAAAACCCCTTGGTTTACCTTCAGTATTCAATTTTTGTATACAGAAACATAATGAAAGGTACTTGTGAGTGAAATAAAAGGAGGTTTGTAAGATTTAGCCAACGTTTGAAAATAAACTTGTCATCTCCCTTTAAGGTGGGAGCTGATGGGGCTACAGTCTCATGCCTCTTGAGAAAAGCCCAGCAGCATTGTAAAATGTTTTTTAAGACCCTTTTTTATTTGTCTAAGTCATTCACCTATTGGTGACAATAATACGTCGCGAAATATCCCTTTTAATGGTCAAACGTTGTAAAAGGAACGACGAAAAGACCAATTGTACTCATCGCCAGGCCTTAGCCCAGAGTCAATTTACGAGTACGCCCTACAGCCATCCGACCCATATTTTTTTAGAAAACTGTGTAGGGAGTCTCTTATAAAATAAATTCAACATTTTTAATGTTCTTCAATTATGATCACAAGTTTTCATTTTTTTCATTAAAAGCCTCAAATATTCGGCGCGCAGTACGCCGAAAATATGGTGTCCACATTTTTTCTGGCAACTTTTCAACTCTGTCGATGCATCGGGTTGCTGGCTTCCTGTCGGGAGCTTGGACCGCCCTTCCCCTCCCTTGGTACCACCCTGTTTAGATGTCCGGTAGAATAGTTTACTAAGTTACCCAAATATGAGTTCAAATATTTTTGTGCAGAAATGGAGGGAAAGCAAGATGGCGGAAACAAGGAATGGCCGTAAAACAGAAACAAATCAAGATATACCCTGTAAAATAATGCCCATGCAGCTTGAAATGAAGACTTTAGTTTCAGGCATATTTATGCGAGCGAGACATCTTTATATCATTTACTAACGTCCAACTGGACACACAAAAACTTCCAGCATTTTACAGGCCAGATGCACCTTCAGGAATCCTTGACATCCCACCAGCTTCTGTCCATGATCAACTGAACAAATGTGTATAAGAAATATATTTTCACTTCTTGTGACAAACTGAATATATCTAATCATAACAGCCATGTCATCAATATTATCTTATTGGCGGCCATTTTTAACGGCAAATGACATGGACAAAGTCTCTCTACGATTGCAATGATTGCTCTAGAAAATAAACTTCGTTGATTGTGATTGTGACTTAAATAATTGGACGGTTTCACAGCACGGTTTTAAATTCCATTTTTTCTCCTTGTGAATAATTTTCATTTTTTCTTCATGTGACAGTTCCTGTCCATATTACGTCAGAGGTCGCAATGACGTTACTCCTGAGTACTTTGAAGTTTTCTGGAGTCACGATCAACTTTTCTCACATCCTTCTCAACGGATTCTATCTATGCCTGGAAATTGCAGCCAAAGTAATAACAGGGCCCACAAAGTTATTTTAAGTAAAGGCAATCTAGCCGCCTATGTTTTTGTTTCCCTCAAAAGGTTTTTTATTGTTTTCTACCAGATTTAAAACAATGAATAGGATGCAGTCCGCACGTATTTACGAGGAACATGTTTACAAAAAGCTAGCGGTGCAGACAGTTAACGTCTTCACGTATAGGGCGTATTGACGTCACTGGCCAGCTTAAATACAAACATAATACAAGAGAGGCCAATGTAAACAATTATGAAGAAAGCTTTTTCGTGAGATGAGAAAAATGGTCGGCAGGATTGCAGTGAGACAATCCAGATGTATTTCATATGTGCCATTAGAATTCGTTCATGGCTGCCAACTGCCAAATTTGGATAAATTTGGCAGTGAAAAGCTCGCTTGGCGTTTCATTATTTCCTTTTGGCAGTGAATTTGAGATCCGAAATCAGTTAGAGTGTATACCTTAAGTCTTGTAGAATTACAAGAATATATATTTTTAGTATTTGTAATGTGAAATCTCATTCATCCATCAACTCCCATTGTACAGAATACTCCGCTGCTAAGGTATAAAATGTTGAAACTTATTCACTTAATTTGAAATGGTATTGTGCAATAATTTGAAATGTATTTCTTGTACAACTCACATTACTTGATTTTGATTTTCTTTTGAAATTTAAATGTTTATATGACCTTGAAAGTTTAACTGTTTTCTTGCATAGCATGTTGTACGGAGAGGGCTTGTACAGCCAAGTCACCCTATATATAACACTAAAACAGTGATCACATTTTAGCACACGTTGCAATGGCTTCTGAAAGAGCAAAAGAAAAACAAAGAAGGTTAATCGAGTAGTACAAGAATGACATCACAAATTATTGTGCAATCTATCATTTAAATTGAATGAATTAGCTCCAACATTTTACATCTCAGCTCAAGGATATCATGTGAAGATGAACGTTGGACCATTTGGGTTTATTTGCCAAGTTTCGTGGCACAAAGTTTTGAGATATTAGACTTTAGGTACACTTTAAATATGGCGAAATTTAAACATATCAATGTTTCAGTGAAATGCCCGATTCGGTGTTTTGGGGCAAGAATTTGCTATAAAAGTGTGAATCACAGATGTCATCTCTGATCTGGCTACTGCAGTCAGGTTGTTAATGGTCTAGTGACATGAAAATGACATAGTTGGATATTTGATGTAAAAAGTATTAAAAATCTAGAAAATAGCCACAATTTCCTTCAAAATTTGTGAAAAACTTGACCATTTTACACGGTAATTTCTATTTCACACTGTTATCATGAATAAACATGAGTAAGTATGCAAATTTGTGATGTCAAGGGAGGGGCTGGCCAAATATGGCAGTGTTATCCTTTGTTCTTTCAACCTTCATTCCAAGGACAGTTCTCCTGAGGGATTTATTTTGAAAGTTAAAATTGTGTCCTTGAAAATGTCAGTATCATTCACCAAACTATGAATTATCTGATGAGTGATTTAGAGATAATTAATATAGGGTTAAAGGGGCTTATTGAGTTGGTTCACAAAATTCATGGTTTTTTCACACCTGTTGAGATTTACATCTTGATAGTAAATGATTAAACCAAGAGATTCTGCACTTCTGACTCACAACTAAAATGACCGATGACAGGGTAATGAATGATTAGAATCATTTGTTACAAATTTGTGACCAGACACTTTTTACCATGACATCATAATCGTAATCGTCCTCGTAATCATATGCAATCCCTGTCCACAAGAACTATAATTTCTCACATTTTCGGTAACTAAAGGAAGTGAAGCATGACTAATCAGGCTAATTAGAAGCATTGTCATGCAATAATTTCCTTAAAACTCGTCACAAAAATAATCCATGTCAACTCAATGAGCCCCCTTAAGAAAAGCAAAGCCATCTTTGTGCAACACTACAAATCATTATTTTTGTATAGGCAATGAGGTATTTCAGAAACATTCAAACTTTGCAGAGTTATATCTTGCGAACCATAAAAGATATTGAAATAATTCCAATTGACCTTTCTGTGGGAAATCTTACCTTTTAACTGCCAAGTCAAATCAGGCTTCTTTGCTGACATGTCACCAGAACTTTAATGTTCCAGTTATCTGATTATGCTGATGAAAGTACAGCAGAGAAATGTTTTGCAATACTGTTAGTTAGTTAGTTGAAACAGTTATTTAACAACAAATGTGTTTGTGATGGAAGGTCAATACCTAAACCATAAAGTTCTACAGCCATGCACAATCTTGTTTTAGAGTAAATTTAAGGCTCTATAAACTCACCCCAAGCAATAAATAACCTCCCTGCTAAGTTTACTTTTAGCCCTTCCTCCAAAAAAAAAAAAATTGTCTAGTACACCTCCAAGACAGATGGCCACAAAAGCCTGCACTTAGTTTCAAAGTTACTCAAGGCCACATCATGACACCCAAGTTTGTGTGAGCTTAACTGGCAACACAATTGACTGTAAAAGTTATCATTGACCAACCAGAGTTGAGCTATTGTTTGAATGAATGTCAATCAAAGTGCTGTCACCAATTGTATTTAGAACAATAAGGTTATTTCTAAATATAATTGGGGTGCCAGATCCTGACCCTTTAAGGAAGAAATATCCAGAATTACGGTATTCCAGTTAACTCATTTATGAAACACAGGCCTTTTACTTAAGTCCAAATAACCGAATCCAGAGGAGTGTGGAGGGGGGGGGGGGGAACTAGCACAAATGCAAAATCACTCAAAAATTAAAGGGCAATTCTCGTCATCCCAGAAAGTTCCAATTCTCCCAACTAAGCAACTTGTAATCTTCTCATAACTTTGTAAAACTCCTCCATGTGCAGACACAAACGAATTTTATTGTTTGAGGCCTTGTCCTGGTGAGCATACAAGGCTATATTGTATAATCCAAACACTCCCTCTGAATTGTGTGGAATGTGAGCTACTCTGCATCTTTTGAAGTTTCAAATTTTGATGTCAATCAAAGAGCAGTCACCAACCGTTGACTGAGAATTTCGATACCCCACACATTGAAAATAAACTTTTGGTGACGAGTGTTTGTCTTTAAGCTATTTCCCCAGGACCCATAGAGTGGGACACCAAACTATATGTCACCAACCGCTCAGGCATCAGATCTGTCTGTTATGCTGGCGTACACTCGCTCGACACTGG
This sequence comes from Holothuria glaberrima, assembly GCA_009936505.3. Taxonomy (NCBI): domain Eukaryota; kingdom Metazoa; phylum Echinodermata; class Holothuroidea; order Aspidochirotida; family Holothuriidae; genus Holothuria; species Holothuria glaberrima. The sequence goes on from WURT03036064.1 coordinate 14,662, forward strand.
CTGCAAACATCGGCCCACGAACCGAGGGCTGGGGCTGCAACCTTCGGTGTAATCGGGCAGAACCTATTTCTCAGGTAGATTTTCGAACAAAACACACACACGGTAATTTCTTTTGTCAGGCAAACACGGTTCAGCCGAAAGAAATAATATCCTCTTCATGGCTGAAAATAAGATAGTAAAGCCGGCTGCCCACTTAGCGACCAACGGCTGGCGAGCTCTTGCGATTCCTTGCGAACCCCTGCGACCTCGAGAAGATCGCTAAGTTTCTCCCTTTATTTTACTTAGCGATCTTCTCGAGGTCGCAGGAGCTCGCAAGCCTTTGGTCGCTAAGTGGGCAGCCGGTATAAGC
>WURT03036075.1:0-15010 GCA_009936505.3 Holothuria glaberrima
ATACCATTAGCAAGTTTACTCATATCTTATGAAATTTGGATATGGAAGTGATTAAGACTGTGCATGTCAGAGCCTTTACGAAAGTCTGATAGAGGTGATACTGGCAAATAACTACACAAGCGCGCGCGAAAATTTTTGCACTTTTTTCGGGAATACGATCAAAAATTCGGGAACTCAGTAGAAATTTGGGCAATCTTTTCACTTTTTCTTCATCTCTACTGAAATTTCACCTATTCTGTGCCCGAATTTTGGTCATTTTTTTTGCCCGAATTTTCGATCTCAGAAAATTTTGGGGGGGGGGGCAATCTGCCCCTTCCCCCCGCCTCGCACGCCTATGTACCCTTCTGTCCATTACATTAACAGAAGTGTTGAAACAAGAAATTATTATAATATGTGAAAGAAGAACCCCATCTACCCATTCGGGTAAAATATCCATTTAGTTTCGGCGTGTTTTACTACAACTGAGACCTTAAAGTGCAATTCTCATCATCCCAGACAGTTCCAATTCTCCCAAGTAAACAACTTGTAACTCCTCCCATAACCGTGTTAAGTTCCTCCTTGTGCAGAAACAACCCTATATTATTGCTTCAGGCCGTGTCCTGGTGACCATTCAAGGCTATGGTATGTAATCCAAGCACCCTCTCTGCATTGTGTGGAATGTGAGCTACTCCGCACCTTTTGAATTTGCAAACTTTGATGTCTGTCAAAAGAGCAGTCATCAACTGAGAATTTTGAAACCCCCACACTAAAATACATTTTGGGGTCATGAGTGTTTGTTTTTAAGTAAGCCTGAAGCCTCAGGGGCTATATCGTATCCTCACATTGATCTGCAATGCTTTCTTTTCTTTGATTTTCAATTTGCTGTTTTGACCTTCAAGTTAACAGGGATATGAGCTTCCTATAGGGAAATTGAACATCTGTCAAATTCCCATATCTCTGTGGCATTCACATTCTGATAACATTAGATTATGGAGGAAAAAACTTGTAAAGATTAAAGGAGAACAAAAGACAGCTCATAACGTGAGGTTATGATGTCACAAGGTATATTTTGTCACATGTGCTTGCTTCAAGTTGACTTAGGGTTAGAAATGCCACAACTTTATCTGCTAATATCTGGAGAACTACAAATCAGACTACAAGCACATTTCACCAGAATGCTTAGATTTACGCGTAAATCTCAATCCTAAATTCTACTCTCTAAAAACTGTTGGGTAAACTTTGACACAGATTGGTTACGTATGCCTCCTGCTGAACTGTTGGGTAAAATGGGGAGTAAGTGGTGGGGGTGGGAGGGGTAAAACTATAGCAACATACCAAAATTTCAATAAATACCAAACAAAATCATCAGTAAATATAATCTGCAGCATGTTTTCCAAATGGGAATAGGGAGAAAGACCCTACCCCGTTTATGCGTTCATGCTTCTCTCCAGTAAAGTGATAAAATGATCTAAAAGGTCCATTAAACAAATTGAATGCATATACCCCAAGTTCTTCGAAAGATCGCCTTTTAATAGGCCCAACTTCAATTAAATATAGTAATGCTCAATCTCAAGATCATGAACCATGAAGGACAGTTCAGTACATCAGCTGCAACCCGTAGACTCATATCCTTTATCCTAAAGCAGAGTCAACTCTACAATATACCAGGGAGCTGCAGATATTAGAAAACCAGTGACGAAGCTAGAGGGGGGGGGTTACCCCTAAAAGCCCCTCAAGTCTCGATCGGAATTGTCATCATAGAGTTTTTTTGCAACGTATGGTCATTTATGGTAAAGAAATACACATTGATCTTTGCAAAAACAATTCAGAGTCCTAACCTTACAGTATATGCAAAGCGAATACCAAAAACTTTATTTTATAAGTAAGACAACTTGAGTGATTGTCTCATGGTTACTTTCTGGTAACGGTTTGGGTGGAAAATCATTTGGAATCCCATTCTAACCCCCTCTCTCAATCCACTCTCCCACCAAACACCACCCCACATCAACTCTACGGACGATTAGTCAGAGTTTTTATTTAATTACCAAGATATACGGAGTAAGCTACGCCAAGTATTATGTGTGAAGAAATTCAGCAATTGAGATATAGATTAGTGTAAGCAGTCTTCCAATCTGTTACTTAATAGCTAATTGATTCACAACATGTTTAAGAGGCAGGGTCTTCATCTCCTCCGTAAAACCGATTTGGCAGTTGGGGCATTCCTTTGGCAATAAACCCTGGCCTATCCATCGCTGGAAGGGCTCGAACCTTACTACCAGGAAGTTCTGGCAAGTCATCGGCAAGTAATCGCAGTTCTTTTTCTTTCTTTAAACGTTCTCTTTCTTGTCTTTCTAGTTCTTCCTCTGCCTGAAGATGATCTGTCAACTCTACGATCGGTGGAAGGTTCAATCCTCCTTCCTCCATTTCTTTTGTTTTATGAGCACACGACCATTTCATGAAATTACGAAATGAATCTCTGGAGGCAAATTCCTTGCTATAACCGGTCACGGTCCTTCTTTGTCTTTCCAGTTTTGTCAAAGACCGTTGTAACTGTCTGAACTGACGATCTAGAACAGACACCTTGTATTCCTTTTCCCCGTCTATCCTCTTTACGAGGGAATCATATCGACTTCTCTCCACGTCGTTAAGTACAGATGCCCGAGACGCATTTCTTTTCATTTGCCTTGTTATAGAAGTGAATTTTGCGTAGGTGGCGCTTTCTGATTTACCGATAGGTACGTTGCTCTCACCAGAGAGTGCGCATGCCTTTAAAGGATCCAAATAGTTCCCTGAAAGTAAAATAATAACAGAGAAAAAGATGTACTTTCCACATCCCTTTTTGAAACTTGGCCATACTTTTCACGTAAGCAATATACTCCCAAATCGTTAGGTAAGTAGGCTACACTCAATTACATGTATAACTAGTGTTTATCAAACTTTTCGTCCCAAGGTTCCTCTTTCGATCAGCCACCCTAGGCATCCATTCCTATAAATCAAAATAATTTACAAAAGGGTTACGAAAAATAATTTTCGACATATTTCACTTCTGGCGGCCGATCCAGGGTTCACAAGGGGATGGGAAGAAGAAGTTTGGGGGGAAAGAAATCTCGAGAGGGAGGGGCTGTATGGGGTCATCAGTGCTATCACCCACAAAGAAAAAAAACTCGATAACACGCGATTTCTCTGGTAATCAAGATTAGTACACATATAGAAACATTTTTGTAGAATCGTGTATTATTTATCCCATGTGGCCACCCTTCATTTCCGAACAGACTAACCAGTAATTATCATATACCCGTAGAATAACCAAAGGCAAGGGGTGGTCTGGGGTACTTCTCCAGAAAAGTTTTGAAATTAAAGAGTTACATGCGATTTTGTGACACCTGTCGATCAATATGAGTAAATTTATTTAGGGTAGACACCTTAAAGATACTGTAGTCTCGAAAAAGTAGGGGTGAAATGGCGAAAAGGGATAGGGGCTATGAAATGGCAAGCCAGCCGGCTTCCCGCACATTTCCAGCACAGAGAATACCTGGTGACAATAATTAGTAACTTGCAGAAATGATCAAATCAATGACAAATGACTTTCTGTGGCTAGACTAACACTAGTAAGGTGATGGAGGGTTCATTGCACGGGGGACGCCCTCAATATGCAATAACGGTGGAACACAGACGTCATAAGATGCAATTTTACGTGTTCTGATGACCTTAAAACATAATCATGAATACGACACTTCCATCAACAATAGATGTGAAAAACTTAGGTACAGAATACTTGATATTAAAAGCAGAAGGTAACTTTCCAAGTTCGGGAAGAAGAATGGGAGGGACAGCCCGTTGAGCCCCCGTCTGAATTCACGCATGGTATAAATAGCATGCAATAATTTCACTTCACAAGAGCCGATCTCAACCGTATCAACCAAACGAATAAAATATAATGGCAAAACAAAAAAGTCCCCCTCAATAACTAAAAATTTCCCCGGGGAGGGGGAAGATTTCCCTACGGGTAATTATCGTTTGTTTATTTGTTTTAAAACATCGTGCGCAAACATACGCAACGTGGCTCTACATTCTACTTCCAGATTAATGGAGTCAATATTATGATTTTAATGAATAGAAAATGAACTAGAGCATCGACAGTGCAGAAGCTCAAACCTGTCAAATTTAAATCCATGCCAATTTTTGATCTAGGAATGTAATAATCTTTAGTGGTGCTTACAGTATTATGTCATGAACCTCATGCAAACATACAACCTCAAATCAAACATTTCCCACCTTTTGACCTCTAATGACTTGTAATGACCTTGAATCCAAAATATGTGCACACCCAAAAAGTACTACCATATTCCTTTTAGAAACATTATGACCAACTCTCAAGAACGTAAGATGCTCTATGAGGGAAGAGATACATTTTTCAAATTTTCACATAATAGCATGTGTTACCAACTTGATCCCTAAATGACCTTTGACCACACACCCGTCCATCATTAACATCCTTTGACAAAAGGGCGTTTGTGCAAGTGTGAGTAGACATGATAGATAGGCGGACGTATGGGCGGACGGACGAAGGGACGGACAGACAGACAGACAGACAGACAGACAGACAGACGGGTATAGATAGGGTGGCTCTGACGTCGTGATCACAATTCAAACAGCTCTTCGAGCTTGGTTGAGCTGAAAAGGCTGCTCAAGTAGTCTTTTACCGATTTATCGGGACGACACATAAGGCTTTGTACCATGAAAGAATGGATAGAATGACTGCACACGGTTTTATCGGACAATTTATTAGCCTTGTAAACTGGCACAAATCACAAAAATTCAGAGCTTACTTATGATCAACCGTAAAGCCCAGATGGGGGGGGGGGGCTTTGATATACCATGAATTGCAAAAGGTCTCTTTTATGCTACGTCATGCCCTCTCACCCACGACATAAATCGCATAGATGCAGAACATTTATTTCACTATTTTTTGCAGGCTTTGTTTACTCCATGGTTTCTCTTTACATCTCGACTTACGGACGTTGGGTTCATTTTAATAACCCTTATTTAAAGGGAAGGAACAGTCACCACATCAGCTTAGAGTTGCAAGATTTACAAAGAATTTAAAGTAGGCTCTGTTAAAGTACTTTAATTTCTGTGAATTTTTCTCACATTTTCCTTGAAAAATTGACAAGTATCTTTCATGCTGTTCAGAATTAATATGCCATACTATGAGGGCAAGCAAGGAATTGAATTTGAATGGATTAAATACTTCAGTTGCAAAAGCATTTTTACATGATAGAGCCACGGTATGGATTAGACTATCATGAGTGTATATTCATTCAATTTTTGGTGACTGCATTTTCCCTTTAAGGGTATCCTACATTCACAAAGCAAACGTAACACAACTTGAAAATGAAGACAATACCTCTTGGCTTAGAAGTATCACTGATACTTGAAGAACCGCCATTAGCCATTCTCGTTGTAGTCTAGTTGTAATTGATGTATTTTCTGTTACTAAAGAGAAAGAGAAAGAACGATATAAGGACACACCAAATCTGTGGGCCCGTAGCCAGCTTCACATTTTTAGGAGGGGGGCAAGTGTTGTGATTGGGAGGGCAAGTGTTGTGATTGGGGGGCATAAAAGATTCCACCACATTAATAATTATGCAGTTTCAATTTTCATCTGGGGGAAGAAATATTTTTGGGGGGCATTGTCCCGAAATGCCCCCCCCCCGTGGCTACGGGCCTGCAAATCTGTAACGAAGAATTCTTCACGACAAAACTTTTCACCCAGTCAATGGCACCACTAAGTGGGACGGAAAGAGGGTGGCATCTGCCCTAGTCAATACCCTTGTCCCCAGTCTGCTCCTGCAAAAAGGTATGCAGTTAACGGGAGCATGGAACACTCACAACTTTTTGCCCCAGCATTTCTGCTTCCTGCTTTCCCAAATTTTGAATTCTCCTGCCTTTGAACTACTGAGTGCGACCTGATGCAGTCATTCATTGAAAAGTTTAAGGACTCCCTACATCTTCAACATTTTCTCATGTAAGAAACACCTAGACACACCTGCCTGACTGCCTGATGACTTTTCGCCAAATCTGTTTCCCTTCGAAGTCGAAGAGTATAGTGTCACTGAAGTGGTAGATAGCACGCAAGACTTCTTTTTTTAAACAGGGTGTAAATATACCTGCAAAATTCTATAATTACATGGCAATCACATGATATAGATGATTTCAGTGTGCATAGCTGTACCACGCTCTATGGAGGATCTTAAACCATTCACGGATGATCAGCATAAAACCTTTCAATAACGTCAGATGTCACATTATTGCATATCCGTGATTGTTTTATGAACACATTCTCTTAATAAAAATCAGATCGTCTCTCTTTACAAAAGAGATAATGATTGATTCAAATAAGTTCATTTGTAACATAAGCGTGTGAAGCTTTTTGAAATTAGGACGGAAGTGAATGTTAGTGATTAGTGTCCTTGGGAGGGTTTACCCTTCAACAACTCCTCCCCAAAGTGCACTAGATGCAAAGTTCTGCAATGATGGACAAACTTTGAAGTAATTTTATCCTATTCAATGCCATATTTTGCCAGCATGTCATCCAAAGTGGGGCGAAACGAGTTTCCGCCCCCACCAATCAGAGTGTGGGGGTCGCCCCGCTTCCCCCTTTTCCTACGCCTATGTGTAAGTTTATTGAGACTCACATTCAGCGATTAATTCATAATTAAGGGACATTTCTAGTTCGCTGAGTTTGAATAAATGTATGCAACTTTTCTAAAATGATTTATTATGATACGTTGTTTCAAGTTCTTCTGTGGTGGCCAACAACTTTTCATATGTTATAAATAGCTAAATCCTTCAAGAATGAAACCTATTAAAGAAAAGTGATTGTTAAGTAAGGGCCGAAAACACGCAACCGAAACTCGAAAAAAAAAACCGAAAGGTAAAATTAAAAAAAAAAAGCAGAACGCTTCGCCCAACCTTATGATGGTATAGCATGCATTTCGACTAGTCGATCTAGTCTAAGTAATGAAAGAATTTTAATTTGGCGATAATCTTGAAATCATTGGGCGCCTTTTGTCCAAGTTAATTATGTCAGTACAGCAAAACGTTACCATTACTGTATACATCTACTGTGGTACATTTTCGAGTTTTAATTATAAACTAAAAAACTTACCGGACTTTCATTTTGGGTGTTTCTCTCGTATTTTCAAGCCAAATCCACATAATAAGACACACTCTCATAAATAATGACTAGAATCGATGTATGTGCTAACTCCAGAGAAGGCATGTACGTGTTAAAAGTCAGGCTTACATCATGCACTTACTTTGATCAACTCTCTTCCAGCCCAGCCTAGACCTTTGCTATGTGTGTTCATGTTATTTCTTTAATGCACTTTTCTTATTAGTTGCCTTGCCAACAAATAGACCACTTTCAATGTATACACAGCCAGAGTGATCCGATTGCTACTTTTCCAAACATTCCAACTACCACTAGAGATTCTCTTTTTACTATAAATAGGATTAATGTTTGCATGGGAAACTGTTGGAGTACTTTGGCCAACAGATGACGTCTCGCGCTGCCACTGTCTAGTGGACACCATGTATAGTGCTGGCCTATGTGTACAATCGATGGGAAGGCGTGGGCGTATGAACCGGGACTCGGAGTCTGGGGTCGGTAGTCCCCTTGAGCAAAAAAGAGTTGTCAATTTGAGGGAAACAACCGACTTTTTTAAGGGCAGAATTCATGTCATGATGTTCGTCAATTAGGGTTAATTTCAGGGCAAACGCCCGCAGTCCTCCTTGTGAAATGTGTTAAGGTATTTGTGCACACAGTGACAGACACACACATGTATATATATATATATATATGTATGTATATATATAATATAACATATACATATGCATATATACATATGCGTGTATATATATATATATATATATATATAATAGAAACACGGTGAATCCACAAAATTATAGGAACATGCGATAGCTGAGTTAGTTAGATGGAGTTTAACGACACACCAACACGAATGTGTTATATAGTATCAGCAAGAATACAGGGATAAAACATCAACTAAATAAGGTAAAGATGGGGTAAAATTCAACTAAAATGTCTTGGCAAATGCAAATGTGGGAGTCTTGTAAAAAATTCCTATACAGGTCACTTTCCTTGAGAAAGCCCAAAATGAGAAAAGGGTCTAAGTGATAAAATAACGCCTTCAGGTTTGGTACAGTGTAGTTCTTCTGACGAATATGGGAGTATTCATAACAGTCAACGAGAATGTAACTAACGGTGATAGCACAGTCACAGGGATACAGTATGGTCTCTCATCCCCGTTGAGTAAATAGGTATGGGTAAGGTAAGTGTGGCCGATGCGAGCCTAGTCAGAACTACATCATCTCTCCGTTTACTAGGGGCTCATTCCCCTTAGTCCCGACCGTTGGTTTTACCTGGTACAATTTGTTCTCGGAGAAGGAATCCCACAGTTCTTGCCATTGCGATAGCTGAGAAGCTTTATCAGACATGGTAGGAGAATGAGTTGCCAGATTAATTAAATGTCATATGACCCGAAATAGCGCGCCTATACGGAAGCCTTTAATTCACTTACTTTCCCCGAGTTGCCGACAGACTCGGTCACTCGTCCAATTACACCGACGGCCGTTGATACGGCCGTCTCATTCATGATCAATTTGCCGACGGACCTTCAACCTGAATGGGCCAATCAGATGAAGAGCCGAAAATCGAAATAGCCGATAGCAGACTGGCCGCGCGCTCCCGTTCTCTCTTTCTCTTTTTTTTTTTGTTTTTTTTTTTGTTCCCTTTCATTCCCCGTCTTCCCTTTCACTCCCTTCCTTCCCCTTTCCTTTCCCTTCTTCCCTCTTCTTTTCCTCCTCTCCTCTGTTCCTCGTTTTTCCTTCCCCTCTCCCCCTTTTTGCCGACAGAACGAAAATTTGCCGACGGCGGTGGACTAAATATTGGGGGGGGGTGTGATACCCCATACCCCCTCTCGCTATGGCCCTGATCACAAGTTGTTCTCAAATTATCAAACTTCTCGCAAATTTATCACAAAGTATCAGCGCAGCAGCCTCAAACATATTCGCATTATTCAACGGTGAGGGCTCCACAATTATGCCGATTGTTCTTGTGCGTAAGAGTCATTATGGAGGAGTAGAGACTTGCAAGAATGCAAAGTAGTGGGATTCAGGGGAACGCAAACTTTATAAGCTTAGGCTATATGCATTACAGAAGACCCTCTCTCTCTAACTTTCGGATGCATTTTTTTAGGAATTTAAAGTGTCTCATTGTAAAGTATTTTGTTTGTTATGGAAAATATAATTTTCAATGCAAAATTTCGGCGGGCTTCAAGCGCATTCTTCACCGTACGCACTCCATATGTTATAGCTATTACTGGGGTAATAATACATTATTCTGAAAGAATTTTTACAACAAAACTACGTCTCGACTTTTGTAGGGACCAAGCATCAGTAGATAATCTTACAGCAATGTAATATCATGAGCAGGATATACGGTAACATTCTTAGCATATATCTGTCGTTACACATTTTTTATAATGGGTGCCATACCACAGCCAAAATATCCCTAAATAAAGTAATGACAATATCTAAGCATTTCGGGGCTCATTCCGACACGGATTATAGTGAACTCCTTATACTTGGACGGTTTTAAGGTGCGTTCACACCAAAACCGAAATCTGCTGGGTTTTGCGGGCTGGACGCAAAATTTGTTATCTCAGAACGAATGAGGCGATTTTGAGGTAACGAATGGTGCGATTTTCTAAATATTCATTGATATAAAATTGCTTCTTTTCGTCATAGGAAAAACTTTCCGGGTCCCGCCCGCAAAACGCAGATTTCGATCTTGGTGTGAACGGCCTTGGAAACGACGTTTTAACTCACCCAATCATCTTCACTTGATGGTTGCCCGCACAATTGAACGTTGCATGGTTTAGATCCACTTTCGAGACAGTTGACAGTATCAAAGACGAGCATACATATTGTATGGGATACCGACGTTCTCTCTTCCTTGATGTGAATGGTCATGTATCCCTTCAACTTGCCTAGTGGTTCAACAATTAGGCTACCTATCTTTCTCAACGCAGCGCCTTGGCATACCTTACGGTACAAATCGTCTTTCTCTCGTGCCCTAAGCAACCGTGACCGAATGCAAACACTTAATTGATTTTTCTTGGTGCCTTACTTAATTTCACAAAACATATGACAATGACACTGATGATTGTTTAGTGGTCAAAGATGTCTCCTATACTCCCTTTCTTTCTATAATGACTTTCTTAAACTCCCCATCTGAGTTCCTTCTGGGCCCTTAAATCCCCTAATAACCGGATAAACCCTAGTGCCTGTCGAAGGCTGAGATGCATGGTAAAACACACATATCGATCTGTATTGTAAGCGACGTCAATTGTGTGACTTGTTTACAATAACCTATACCAGTCACGATTAATCCAGTTATTTGTTCTCAAATATAGAGATAGGTCAACCGAAGCACGAAGTTTGCCAATGCAGAACAGATCTCCCTGCACCATGGAATTATTACTGGTAGTCGGTTGTAGTACTTGATTGCACAGTACTGTCAATTGGTCATTAACAACTGTCTCCTTGGTAATTTTGAGTTTCTGAAAGTGATAGGCTAAATCTTCTTCCCATCAAATGTAATATCATCATCATGTACTGGCTAAGCAATACAAAATTGTTTAAAAAGTACACAGGCCTCTAAGATGAAACCAACAATTGGAAAGGAAAAAAATCATTTCACCAGTTCCCCGACCATGCGTGCAGGGGGCCCGGTTTACTGCTAACCACAGCAGTGCTAAAAGTCTACGAAACATGATAAAGACGGCGCGTATAAGTATACTGAATAAAGAGATACGGTACAACTTGGATTCCAGAAAAAGTGCATGCCGTCATTTATAAAGTAATTGACAGTGTGTTTTCTGTTTTTCCTGTATCATTTTACTTTATGTTGTAATTGTGCAGATACGGCCACTTGCCATGAAATCGATTGATCGATCTGTAGTTTCCCTGAAATCACAATTGCCATTGCATTCTTTCCCTTCGCCAGTTGTATAAATCAATGCCCGAGTGAGACTCGAGTATATGCTGCCTGGAGACGGGCCGTCGACCTGAGTGAAACTGACAGTGGCGCCTCCAGGAGGGCATCAGGAACATTTAACCCCACTTACCCCCATTCCTGTTCGCTCCTGAACAAAAATATACAACCTACAGAAGCAATATTTGCGAACTCACAACATTTCCCTTATTATTTCTTTTGTTCCCCCTTTCTCGTTTTCCCCCAGCTTTCCCCTACCACTGGTATCGTATCTGCTCTACAACTGACTGACATCCCAAACCGGCCGAATGTTAGCGCACTAGACCAACACGTGGAATCTCTAGGGTAGGCATATTTGTCGGGAAGTGGCGCAGCCAGGATTTGGTAACTGAGGAGGCACAACAGATTGTGTTGTAATCCAACCCCAAATACCCCACAAAGTCAGTCTACATACCATGAATTGGCCCGGGGTGGAACATTCCTTTGTCTTCTCTTGCAGGCGTCATCCTTGGGGAGGGGTCTAGGGCGAGGTGGAATTTTTGTTCGTTTAAGGTGACTTAGATGCAAAATGGTGCTATTTTTGGAAAGTTTTCGAACTGATCATTTGTTAAAAAATCTCATAATTCAGTGAATTTTATTTTTGGAAGTGTGTAAGGGAAGGGTGTGTTGTCCAAGTGGAAGGGGGCGACTCCTCCCTTTGCAAATCTTTTGTTTTTGTTAGGTGATTTAGATACAAAATGGTGCTACCTTTGGCAAATGTTTTAACTTCAGACGTCTTAGAAACTTTCATTAAGTAGTGATACTTTAGCCTTATCATGGTACCCGTTTTACAAGAATGTATAACGAAAAATACCGACATACGTACAATTTTCACATCACGCTAAAAATGTTACTGTATAGGCTACTCATGAAAAAACTGCTCTAAGATCCCCCTTGATACGGGGTACCTACATAAGCAGATGGGTTGGAAATGTACCTCTGCTTTTCGGAAGAATGCATTTCTCTGGATATTATTACCCTGTGGTCACGAGATGCGGATGGCGAACGTTGACGAATGCGCCTGACGTGCGCCAAAATTTTGCATTAGAGTCTTTTCCATGACAAAAATCCCATGCATACTACAGTGCGCCAGGAAACTCGCAATTCCCTCATAACATTTATCTGCCAACAAGACGGCGAGCCTTTTACCTGGAAATTCGTATTGAAGCTTTCAATTTTAAAGTGTACCTAAACTCTAAAATTTCAACAATATATGTTACAAAGCTAGAAAATGTATCCAAATGGTCCAACTCCCATCTTCTCAGCATTCCTGAGCTGAGATATGAAATCTTGAAATATATATTCCACTCAATTTAAAGAGGAAGATTGCGTAATAATTTGTGATGTCATTCTTCTACTACTCAAATTACCGTCTTTGTATTCCTTTGTTCTTGCGAAGGCCACTACGCCTCGTACTTAAACGTGGTCATTGTCTTACTGTTGAAGGTGACGTGGCTGTGTTAGCTCTCTCCAAACAACATGGTTTGCAAGGGGACAGTAAATGTTTCATGGTCTTAATTTCCGAAGGAAACAAAAGCAGGTAGGCCTAATGTGAATTGTACAAGAAGGACATCACAAATTATTGGGCGATCGACTATTTCAAATTAAGTGAATAAATTTCAATATTTTTTATCTCTGCAATGGAAGAAGCTACGAAAATGGGAATTGGATGAATGAAATTTATTTTCTAACCTCTAAAATATTTTCTTGTAATTCTAGACTTTAGGTCCACTTTTAGCAAATATGTCTCCTCTTGAACTCCCTGTTTCGCATTCTTGGAATGCTGTGTTCTCTGTAATCACTCTTACGGAAACAATCAGGACTAAAAGCCCTCACCGATGTATAGTGCGGATATATCTTAGACCGTACGTAGACCTTACTGATAAAAACCACAGGCGATACGGTGTCGCCGGGATCGCGCGAAGCAAGCGAAAATTTGGATAGTTTATGAAAGATTTATGAAAATTTTGAAAGTTTGATAACAACTTGTGATCAGAAATCGATTGAAATAGATCCATCACTCGGTCGAAAACATACCTCACCCAACCCTGCAGAAATCTATACTATAGCTTAAACCCCTTTTGGGCTAATTTAAAAAAAAACTTTTGAAAATTGTCAGAAATCGATTGTAGGGGGCGGGCGTGCCCCCTATGCCGAATCCAGTACTGGTGTTGGCTGGAGAAAGAATGTTTACAATGAACGACTTTTACGTAAACACAAAGCATTAGAAAAACCCCTGACGGCAAGGCCGGGTAACAAATACATAGCATTGTAAGTGTTGGAACGTTAATTCATACCATTGAGAGTCAGGTTGAAAGGAGTCATGTAGTTAGACGGGGGCAACAAACTCGTCTTAATCCCCAAATTGTAATGTGAATACATACTATGATCTTAATAGGCTTAAATTAGAGTAAGTAAGAAATCTTGCAAACAAATACGAAAGGACACTAAATAAAGATGAATCGAGTGTTTTTGAGTTGGCATGACGTGCACTCTTACCTCAGCATCATCATACCTCAGAACTTGTTCCGTAAAGATCCGGTGTAACTGAATGCCCCTCAAATTAATAAGCAAATGTCCTTGTTTTCAGTGCAGACATGACAACAGAAGAAATGACTTAAACACTGTTTTGTGGAATTACAAATACAAAACCTAGTCAAGTCTATGTCCCATAAATGTAAATTCTTCTGGCTCTTATTCTATACACGAAACACGGCATACTCGTGAACTCTTGCCACAATATCTGTCAGTCTGTCGCCGTTGAGCGCAATTTGGCCTCAAAATGTTCAAAACATCTCCACAGAAGGTTAACAAAAGCGTCGCAACCTTTTCTGGTTGCCTTAGCAATAGGACACCTTTGGTTAACCCTAGTAAATCTGTGGTTGACCCGAAAGGTCAACATTCTTTATATTCAAAGATATAGGAAAGTAAACAAGAATAACGCACATAACAGTTCGTTTGCTCATCACGGTAAAAAGTTAGTTGAATGGGGTGCGGATGCATCACCCTGACTCAAAACTTATTTAGCAATATCTCTATCTCTAAAGAAAGTTGGTGACTACACTTTAATTGATATCAAATTAAACGAAGGCATGACTCTGGAAATGATGACTTGTGTCGATTACACAGCTCAAGTTAGTTAGTTAGATGAGGTTTTACACTGAGCTTAGTTTGTAAACAACTGGTTTAAGTCGGACCGGCTATTACCTTCATAGCCAGGGGCGTCCCTTAGGATCGATGAGTGGGGGTGCTGGACATTTTTCCAGACAAAACGGGCTACATTCCCGACAAAAATGCCTCAACGCCTCTGTCAAGAAAGTTTAACTCATAAGCAGTGGCGTAGGCGGGATTTCTTTTACGGGGGAGGGAGAACGCAGTATGTTCTTTGATCGCCGTCCTGGGGGAGGGGTCTAATGGGAGGGTTTTCCCCCTCCCCTTTGAGAAATTTTCTTAAAAACTAGATGTCCTTTACATGCCATCTTGTGCTACATATAGTGGGTTACCATATTTCTCTAAGCTGAAAGTGAGACGTAACTTTTGAAGACTGATCAGGAGGAGGGTGGTTTGAGTGCCAGCAGGACTATCTAAGCGGAGCGCCACCATCGGTTGGCGTGGAGCTTACAATAAATTTTTTGGAATTTACAAACCCCCAGACGGCTGGAAATGGCACTTCCCGAGTGTTTTAAGCTGTATGTACGAAGCCCTAAAATAGGAATCTCACGTCTGAAATTTCTCAATTAATAAAAAAAAAAATCTATGAAAAATTAACGGAAATTGACAGCCCTACTAATTATTGTAGTGCGCCGCACTACAATCTTGTCATTACTGGTACACTACCAAATTCTTTTGTTGAGCCTTATATGGCTTACAACGCCTTTCCTGCGCGTACGGTAACTTAGTTCGTACAAA
>WURT03036086.1:0-15010 GCA_009936505.3 Holothuria glaberrima
TCGAATGTACAACTATTTACCTTTCGACCTACACATTCTAACTTCGATCTACCAACCTCGACCTACTATATATATATGCATATATATATATATATATATGTGTGTGTGTATGCCTAATTTTCACCTACATTAGGGGGAAATTGTACGTAAGGGGAAAAATAGGTATATGTAACCGTATGGTAATGTCCTTTCATCCGCACCATCTATATACATATACTTCATTGTAAACGAATTTACCAACACATATATGTCAACACATACGGATGGTGGACCATTGAAATAACGATGACTACATGCCAAAGACCTTAGGGGCAAATATATGCTTATGTATTTTATTGTTTCATTTTCCCCTTACGAGACCGCGGTATCGTGATTTCCCCGATCGTTACGGATTATATATATATATATATATATATACATATATAGGTAATATATATATATATACATATGTGTATATATATATATATATAAATAAATATAAATATAAATATAAACTGTGTTTAACCTCTCTAAACCTCTGTCGTCCTCTGCTGGACAGCCAACGTAATTGTAATTCCTCTGAGTCTCTGATGTATATTGAGTAGCTGTATGTTGTGGAATTCAGTTACTTGATGAAAGTCAAAATATGACTGCCAGTTAGACTGTTAGTAATGCTTGAAATGAAAGGAAAAGTACTCCCGATGATACCTGATTTTCCTACAAATGATCCATTGTTCCCAGGTATTAGGCCTTGGATTATTTACAATCATTACAGAATACTTTCGCTTTTTAATCGGAGACTTACAATTTTTAGATAATGATTTACTTGCTAAGAGAAACCGCTTGATGGAAGGAAATGTTTATAGAACTAGGAGTTTGTCATGTAAATTGCGAGAGCCTTTTAATACGTCAGAAATAACCAAAGTCTTCCCTTTTTATGACATTAGCTATTCCTTCCCCCACTATGAACTTATATATTGATCAAAATGTACTTCTCAAGTTAAAATTCAACGGTTCAAAAAATAGAAAAGCAAAAACCAGTTACGATCGATCATAAGTTTGATTTCAATAGAAAATTGTATTGCAGATCAAACTTAAGCTCAATCTCATCTCTTCAAGAAACATGATCCTGAAGACACGTAGACAAAGTTATGTGATCTTTAAGACTAGTATGATACATACTGATCAAAAAAGCATGTAAGTTAAAATTTGCTTAAGTATACGTATCTAGAGTTTCACTTTTCCTTGAAGTGATATACACTTACTGTTCATAACAAAATTAACGGGATAAACAATAAAGTTAGACGGGAAAACTTGAGTTAATCTTTTAATAGTTGAATGCTCCTTGATGAAATGGAGGCCACAGGTCCCGAAGCAGAGGCCGATTCCACACCCTTAAAGGCCGAGACCCACCGTCTATTGCAGTGAAAAAATCCCTGCCATGACCTTTTACTTTTTATACCCTATTGGATATGCCCGCGGGTAGTGGAGGGGAAGAGGGATGAAGCGTTGTACCATATTAGTCCCTCATATCATAATTGTACCGTAACTGCAATATTTTACCTATCATTATCCCATATTTAGATGACCATGCAGTGACGTAGCATGGTATCGAGTGCCGTAAGTAACCATTTTTGTGTGAACAGGTGAGTGGACAAACTGATGTAAATTTCCGCTACACGTTCAACTTCAAATATCAATTTCGCTTCTCTTTTACTTGCAACATGGGTCTTTACTTTTGTTTGGCAAGCGTTCTAGGAGCTTGGCGTAACCTCTTTAGTTGTAAACTTTAAATATTGTCAAGAGACGAATTGTAGAATGAAAAGTAGGTTTTTCATTCTTAGCCAATGTAAGGGGGGGACAGAGTTCCAGGAAAGAGTGCTACCATGCAAAAATGTCTTTATGCGTTTAAGCATATCTAACCCCATAAAATATTTTTATCACCATAGGAGCACAAAGCGAGTGATAGGCATGGAAGCTGCAGACCTCGCTCATCCCATTCGCTGTCATAGGGCATAATGTAAAGTATTTGGGGCAAAAATGCATTAAAGTTTTGTGGGAAAGTAATGTAGCTCCCAGGCAAATTAAATGTAGTCTGGTAAGCTTACGTCTTGGCTATCCGTTTTTGTGGTTATTGCATTCTGATTGGTTTATCACTGAAGTAGTTTGAGGTTACTTGCTAACTTAAACCCGTAACCGACTTAAGAGAATTGAAAGGATAGAAACTATCTTGCAAGTAATTTTATATTCGTAGTGAATTTTTGCCCCCCCCCCCAAAAAAATGTTCTAACATTTCTCATATGGCATGGCTTTATTTAAATGTCGACAAGTTTTTTTGTCCTAATTGGCGACAAACTACGCCTTAAATATCGAAGAATATCTTCATTGAATTTTTCATTCCCAACGTAGGGTAAAAAGATTGGCGCTTTGGCTGGTTCAGTCTCCGACACATTGGAAAAGATGTCTTTATAATGCAAAAATACTGCAGTTACAAAATGGCCATCAAAACCTTACCTCAAAAAATTATGTGGTTACTGCACCCCCACCCCTATTCCAAAATGATCTATTTTCGAACTTTCTGAAACAAAGCTTTATCCCTAAGTCCCTCGTTAGATTATACACTGTTGCACATTGCTCATGTATGGTAAATTCTGAAGGCAGATCGTCAAATAGAAAAATTCTTTGATTTAAGTCTGTGCAAAGGTTATACATATTCACTAATATTATAAGGAGAGTGTGTAGAGTGCCGTGACAACTCTCCAGCTTAATAAATTAATTAACACGCCATGCCCACTGCACTTTCTGTTTCAGCTGTATCGATATCTGCTGTCAAATAAATAATCACTAGAGCACTTTGTGAGATTAGTCTAGTGTGCCAGAGGTCTTTTTCACACTGTTAAGTGTGTGAGTCAATAGAAAAGTGCACTGGGGTATGTAGAACAGATAACACTGGCTAAATCTTAACACAAAAATCCAACTTGGACAAAATGTGGTATGAATAAAGAGAAAAGAGTACGTTAAATAGTCTACGATTAAACATTATACCAAGAACCTTCATTCAAGGAAATATCAAAAAAAAAATAATAAAACACAAAGGAAAATATAAGAAATGAAGTAAAAACATACGTTTGCAAACTTCAGTAGTCCAAAAAAACTTCCATGTAATTTTTTAGTTTGAAATCAGGCTCAGTAAAAACAATCTTCTATATTGATTTCATTCATTCCTTTACCTGAACCTGATTCTGCCATAACTATAAAAAATTCTGTTATTGCCTCTTATGATAACTATTTTTACGGAGGAATAAATCGCATTTAATGGTCTATTAAAATAGGATATAAGCCGTTGAAATTCCAAATTTTGCGAGGTAATGGACAAGACAAAGCTATGTCCGTGACTTTTAAATGTGGACCCTATACGACTTATGGGCAAATAAGAGTTCCTTTCTGCATCTACAACAGTGCAGTATCCAGTACTATTCATAAATTAGGTTGGCATATTTTAAATTAATTTTTCAATTTTTCAGTTCAATCGTTGAACTGTTGACGTGCGGAAGGCCAATTAGTTCCATAGAAACAGCAATACTACACAGAAAAAAATCTTTCTCTCCGATAAAAGGTTGTCCCTTTGTTAACTTTAATGCATCGTAGTAATGTAAGCTAAAGCAAATGCAAATTGTTTTCAATTTTTGTGTCGCAAATTGGATCTTTGATAATAACTGAAGAAGCTAAACATTTTTGAGTGGACTTAAAGCACAAACTTTTAAAACACATTTTTCCCTTTGAATGGCAATTTGAAATTTTAAAAATGCAAAAATAAATGGAAAAGTTTTGAAAATGTTAAACGCCAAAGTCGTGTTGAAAATGTCAAACACGAAAAACCAGCACATTGCAGACGACAATTCTATTTAGTATTCTGTATCACGAAGTGGCAAAAAACCATTGAAAGAAGTTAAAGATTAACCGGAAAGCAAATAGGTTAAGCTCTGTAATAATGTGTCTATATGTAATAATCAATCAGTCAAAAGTGTCGATACGTGAACCTAAAAACTTACAAATAAAGGTGGTTGGGTTAGTCAATAGCTATCAGTGGGGTCTGTCCTCTCCTTTACTCTTGCATCACTCCTCCACTTCTTCTCAATTTTATTTTTCTGTGGGTGACATTTTCCGCTTCTGAAAAGTAAATATTAGACACAAAATTCCAATTGACCCAAAATTAGTGGTTCGCAAATTTCACAGACACCTTTAACTGATTATGTCTTGTAGCTTTTGGTCAACGAGGCAAGATGATTAAAACGGATGTATTTTCGGTTCCACTCAAACCTCTAACTCCGTTTTGATTCCTTACCGAAGGCGAGTGTATTCATGTGTGTTCAAGTATGTATGTGTGTTTTTGAAGACGTTTAGCCTATAAACAGGATATATCAAGAAAAGACTGATGATTTTTTCATACTTCGTTAATGGATTTGTCATATTTTGAGAAGGGACCATATCGTTTCCGGTGGAGGTCAAAGGTCACTTTTAATACTTAGAGTGTGGTAGAGGCAAAAGGTTACCTAATGTTACCGGAGGTGAAACTGCAAAAACCTTCTAAATTGCTTATGAACACGTTATGCCAATGATTGATACTATTCCCACCCGAGATATAGTTTTGCCATCTTGAGGGGAAAAAAAATTTTTTTTTTATGAAAATCAGGGGTCATTTGAGGTCATTGAAAACCGAGGACCTTGTAAAGAGGATATTTCATAATGGGATTGGTGGATACTTTCCATACTTGGTAGGCTATATAAAGTTTCATACTACGAGAAACAACATGTATTCTTTTGATGGAGATTAAAACTTGACTTGAAACTACGAACAATGCTTGAAAACACGTTGTCTCAGGACATCTACAATGGTGAATACTTTTCATACTGGGTGTGCAGATTTCCACACTGCAAAGATTGTCCCTACTGTTTTGATAGGGGTCAGATGTCAGTTTTGGTCGACGAAGTTCACAAAGTGAAAGTCTTTGCACCCGAAAGTTATGTCGTACCGTGACCAACGTAAAGGGAAGAAGGCTGAATGGTTTGCACCATTTCACAGAAAAAATTGTAACGACAGCATACCCCTTTTCACAAGAATAATTCTGGTGCACGAATTAGACATTACAGTTTTAATTACCTTATAATGGTCTTATGTGAAGGATGCTGTGACTGAAACATATCGAAAACAGCCTACAATTAATGTGTTTGTTGATGGTGTATTGGAAGTTGCTTGTTTTCCCATTCTGACGGTTTTAATTCGAATCCCATCCAAACACTTTTTGTTATTCATTTTTGTCTTCTGGTACTTATCATACTTGAAATATAGATGCGTCATATTGCGGAGAAGCCTAGTCCTTTTGGTGAAGGCCAGAGGTCGTTTGCGGTCATTAAAGGGAAAAAAGTAGCAAGTAGAAAGTACACTGACGTCAGTCTGTTAAGACGACTGATGATTACTCAAGTCACCCCTACTAGCCCCGTAAGAATGCAAGCTCTATAGTTGACACAGAACACCTGCAACGAATTTATCCCTCGGCTCATTCGTCCTCAAGGTTTCAGAGAGTCACCCCTTTACATAGTAGTACGGGCTGCTTTAAACAGAATGACCGAGAACTATATAGTACCACTGTGACAAGAGACTTCATAGTAAAGTATAGTGCAACGGCTACTAAGAAGACAAAGATTCCACATGAACCACAATTTTGGCACAGGCTATGAAACAACTGACGGAGATCAGAGGGCCCACTGCAATCGGTTGTCACCATTCGTCATTTTATCGTTAAATATTTACTTAGAGCCATGCGCAGATCCAGAAATATAATGGCGCAGGAATAGATTGGTGATCTCAAGTGTGCTTTGTAGGCGTGGTATCAAGGGGCTCGGAATATTTCATATTAGATATGCAGAAACCCGACTCCACTTACTTTAACTGGTAACCAGATTTCATATAATTTCATATATTATAAAACTGGAGAGTAATGGTTTCTGTAAAGACACGGAGCATGGTGCAGGGAGAATCTGCGATTATTGCAGTTAGAGCGAGATTTTACTTTTTAGAAATAGTTTTTTTTTTTATAATTAGTATTTTTTCGTTAAGACGGTTACTTCCGTATGTCGCATGAAGGACGACAATTGTGCGCCTAAAGCCGGCAGTAATTTTTCCATATAAGATATGATCATATTCTAACGATAACATTTTGCATACCGGCAGCAATGTAAAACACTTCAAGTCCCTAACTAAATTGTTTCTATCTGGAAGATAAGTCTATTTCATCAGTGTTTGCTATTCTCTAGAAAAGATTTGATTGCTTCAAACATTATGGTTTTCTTTTTAAAGTCAGAAGTGTTTCCCTCCACAGTTTAGTTATAAACTTTGTTACTGTATGATCACGCCTATGCAAAAGAGCATAGATGAAACAAATTACCCATTGATGGAAATGATAACGTTTGATATGATATAGAAGAAGATGAAACAGAACTGAACTGGAACTGAGGGCGCGGAAATTTAAGTAGTTTGAAAGACTTGAAACGGAAAACCAACTGTGTCGTCAATCATTCATGTCTACCTATGTATCCCCCATCCCAGTAGACATGCCTAGTACTCAATTCACATTTTAAACATTTGAAAATCATCATCAGAAATCATAAGTTGTTCAATTGATCCCTTGCGGTACATGTCAGCGCCATTTTTTGAATAATTTGCTAAATCTGGGGTATGTCCACAATATGTTCCTCACGATTAGTGGCTCCGACCTAGAAGTGTCATTTCCAGCGATCTCGGAGAGATTTTTTTGTTTACTGTGACATTTTCGGTCAGGCATGGCATCCCTTCGCGTTTGGTACATCGTGACCAGAGTACAGGACAGCTCTGGGGTACCAGTTGCAAAAAAAGAAAAAAAAAAAAAAAAAAAAAAAAAAAAAACATGTAAATATTAACCATTCAAATGACACGTCGGGTATACTTAATCACGAACAAGGTAGTCTGCTCAACGAGTTGTTGATGGAGATAATCAGTAATGGATAGTAAATGGTGTGGCTATGACCCTGTATGTTGAAAAAGATACTGTAAGACTTTTCTTCAGAGGTCACCATGATGCTTGCAATGTCTGATATTTGTTTTCTTAATATTTCTTTTTATGTGATACAGTTCTCTGCAACTATACACAGAATTTTCGTGTTCCCCCAGACGGGTATAAAATGAAATCCTTTCAATTAAGCGATTCTTAACAAAATGAAACGAAATGATCATATTCATTATTTTCCTCGTGACTTTTCAAGGTACCCAATTTATGGACGGTATTTAGCAATGTCACTTTGTTCAACTTCCTAGTCACATTTAAAGGGAGAAAGCAGTTGCGGCAAGTTTGTTTTTAAAAATTTTTACAAATATCCTCTAGACTACGTATTTTGCTCACAAATATCTGTAATTATGTTTCGGTATAAAAAAAAAATGAACATTGGAAGTAAACCCGCAAAGAGTCAAAGAGTTATTCTAAATAAGTTTAACAAACAAGTACCAAAGACTATTGTCACGTGATCGTTTTGGAGCCGTTCTTAAATAAGGATGACGGGCTAAACTAGTTCAAATTTTCTCTTAAAGTACGACCCATGTGATTCTAGCTCGACATTTGTTAGGTAATTGATTTAGAGTAGCAAAACAATTCTAAATAAACTGAAAGAAAGCACCGATAACCGATTCCAGCATCCTGCTCATTTTATTTTGAGATTCTCTAACAAACAGAATTCATCTGAGAACACCCCAACCCTGAGTAACTTCCCGGTTTACAGTTTAAACGTTCTAAGTAGGCAAAGGTGACCTTGTGAACGGGGATGAAGATGACTTCAGAAAAATAAGTTATTGGTAACTCTTTTCTACCAAACCTTTGAAATATATCTTGAAATTCATTATTAAACTACTACATCTTTGACCAATTGCATGAAAACATTTTCATAAATGCATGACAACTCAAGTAATTGCATCATCGGTGGACATCGCCTGTAAGCTAGTCTTAACATCAAGTGCTGGCAGAGCTAGAAGGCGATTTGCTGCATCCGGTGATGTGCAAATTAAAATAAAAACTTCATTCAACACCAAATGACAGCGATTGGGACGAAGGACCTTCTTTTAAACTAGCTCAGAATGGTCGTTAAATTACTGCTATTTGAAGTAATCAGTTCTTAGTCAGGTACTAAAGATCCTTCGCTCTAGCGCACTGTCGCATAAAGCCATGTCTTTAAGTAGTTACAACGCCGTGCTTGGTTGTAACGCTCGCTGAGATTTCTCTGACCCGCGCTGGTACTTTTTCGAGGACCCCAAAGGTTTACAAATGTCTCTTGAGAATTGTAAACCATTGTTCACGGTTCCCTTTTGAGTAAAAATTCTGCATCGGTAGTACTACTCCATCCCCCGTTTACAATAATCATGTACTTTGCAAAATTGCTGTAATACGGTAGTTGCAAAGAACGCGGTGGCGTAGTCAAAAATGGTGTGTGTGTTGTGGGCGGGACCAAGAGGCTCCACCATTTCCTGGAGCTTCAAGTGCGAAATCATCTTATTTTTGTCTTAGACTTGTAAGGGCCCACCCCCCCCCCATTTGCTACGCCACTCATTAGAAGCATTTGACCCTATTGGGTATACTAGTTCATGCGTTTCAATAATAGCGTTTTAACTAACCGGGTGATAATACTACCCCTTTCAACTTGTGGAAAATCATTAAGAAACAATTCAACCCTTCGTTTAATGTAACTTTATGAAAGGGTCCCTATGGAATTTTCTGCATGTAGACCTTCTTGCTAATGTGCATCGAAGGCAGTAGAAGACAATCCTTCAAAATTAGTTTTGTGCCCATTACTTTACAAAGGATCATAGTCATTTGATTTAAAATAATACGGAGACGCTTCCTCATGTCCTTGTAAATATGCTCACTCCTTTGTTTTACCTGACATCAAAATATTCGTAAATTAAAAGTTCTGCATTCACTTTAATAACCCGTACCTCTAAAATATACCTTAATGCATTAGTGTCTTGCTATAGTAACCCCGGGAAATTCGGAGGCATTCATCAAAAATCTTTGCAAACCATGATCTTCATTCATCAAAATAACATATAATAAAACATTTTAACTACCTCCCATCTCTGTCGTATAGCCTATTTTATGTAGGGTTAATCTACCACTGGGGTCATATGTATTAATTTTGTGCGAGGTGTCGCGACCTCAAGATATTTTGCTCCTTAATTAACATTTGTTTTACAGCCGCCATGGCCTAAAGGGTATTGTGACATTTACCAAAGTTCTTTTCTGTTTCAAGAGTTAGCAGCATATTCAATATATTCTAAATGATAATTAGCATAAAAAGTTACTATCTTCCCCCATGCGCGTAGCCAGGAATTTGCTAGGAGGGGGAGAAGCTTAAACACAAACCTCTAAGCGTAGCGCCACCATAGTTTCGTGCGAAGCGTACAAGACAATTTTGGCCGAAAATGCCTCCCAGGTCGCTGGAAATGGCACTTCCCGGGCCTTTTGGGCTGCATCAAAATATTTTCTATTTTGAGTTAATAGCAGTTCCATAAAAAAAAATTATTAAAAATACAAAAAAAAAATATATGCTCAAGTAGGGGGGGGGGGGGATGCCCCATTCGCCCCTCCCTGGCTACGCGCCTGTCTTTCCCACCTTGTTACTTGCCCTAAATACTCTCAGATGGGGGAGTTGCCTAAAGTATTGTTCCGATAATAGAAGCTGATATGGCGGTGACTTGTTTAAAACGTTCGTTTATTTTGTTGATGTTATTACATACACGCTGGTCGGCCGCTTCACTGTTTTGTATTTAGAAATGTACAAGTATGGGGGAACTTGTGGATTGCAGGGGGATCTAAGGAAGATAATACGTCACGAATATTAGGATCAGAAAAACAAAACATTTTACCTATCCTGGGACGGGGCTTGTAAAGTGACGCAAAAATGCACCCAAGTACGCAGTGATGTGTTTTTGTAGCACGGGTTGGTAAAGCTGCGAAAGTTTATAACTTCCGAATAGTGCACCCTAGCTTTGGCGAATTGTCCAATAGAAACTCCCTAATCAGAAGCGATTGGAGGTAAGCACGTGTAACAACATTTACTTTTTCCTAACATGCAATTCTCCCGACAATAAATACCGATGGCAGCAACCGGTTTAACTTATAAACGAAAGATTTCAGAAAAATTATCAGCGGAGTCAAGGATTCCGAATAATAACTTGTTAATGTAATGTTATTTAGTAATAATTAAATCATTTCATCAGTAACAAATATTAGATCTGTATAGCGCAACTATCTACCAATCAACTGTGAAAGGAGCTCTACGATCAAAATGGAAATGAGAATGATGAGACTTAAAGACATATACTCGGCACCCCAACGTATATTTCTAATGTGGAGTATCAAATTTCTCAGTTTCTCAGTTAGTTACTGCTCTTTGATTGACAGCAAAGTGTGAAAATTCAAAAGATGCAGAGTAGCTAACATTCCACACAATGCTTGGAGGTGCTTGGATTACCCATTATAGTCTTTTGTGTTCACCAGGATATGGATTTAAGCAATAAAATGGATTTGTGTCTGCGCAAGGAGGAGAATTATGCAGTTATAGGAAGAGCTACAAGTTGCATATTTGAGGGAGTTGGAACTCGCTGCATTTCAACCATTTTAAAACCTACGGTAGCTCATAAAAATCCTGAACGATCTGGTGTTTATATTAATACGGTCTGGTTTGTGTTTCCATATAAGTTTAAAGAACAAGTTACTTACATAACTAAATTCGCCGTAGGGGTTAGGAAGGGTTTGCAAATAATAAATCAAATGAGGATGGATAAACGACTTAAGAATTATAATTCTTCCTAAAACACTTACATTACGTTTCAACCAAAAGCTCGCCTTACTCTCTAATGTAACCTGAGCGTTGTGATTTTTTTTTTTTTTTTTTTTTTTTGCAGTGAAAGAAGAAATGTGGGTGTTGAAGGTTATAATTAGAATCGTAAAGTCCTCCCCAACAACCCAATGAATATCGTTCTTACAGTTATTAAAAATCAATTTAAACCATGACAATGCCCTTAATCTTACTATAAACGACTTGCTAAAATTTATCTTTAAACCAGAAGTTCCAAAAAAAAAAAATAAGTTAAGCGAGTAAATTGCAAAAAGACTGTTCGTTCGATTGGATGAAGAAGTTGACGTCATCGACGTACTACATGCGCGTAGCCAGGAATTTGTCAAGGGGGTGAAAGTTTTTGAGAGGTTGCGAAGCGACCGAGCCCGAGCGCGCTTGCACGCGAGGGAGAAGGGTGTACGAGAGGGTGTCCCCCCCCTCCCACGGTGTGAATTTTTTTGGTTTTATGATGTGAAAATATGTGATTTGGTGCATAATTTATACGGTATTTTGTATTTATAAGGAGACATATTATGTATTTTATGAACTATTTTGTAGGAATAACCATATAGAAATCAAAACCATAGATATTGCTGGCAAATAATTTCTCATTCAAATGTATCTTTCTACAAGAATCAGAATCACATAACAGCTTAAAACAAGTGCAAGTCTTTGGTTTTGTACATTAGCCTACCACTAGATACCATGTGTGCCTGATATGATAGGCCTACAACTTGTCCCCTTACGGTATCGGCAGAGTTGGCAAGTATGCTGTCAGTGCTCCCATGGCTTGACCCGGAGAGCGAGAAAATTTTGGTCCAAAATGCCTCCCAGATCACTGGAAACGGCACTTCCCAAGCCTATTTACCGCATATAAATAGGTGAAACACTAGTAATATTTAAAAAAAAAAAAAAAACCAAACTTTTGCTCAAGGGGGGGGGACTGCCCCTTTGCCCCCCATCCCCTTGGCTACGCGCCTGGCGTACTGCGTCATTTTATGGTCCTTGCCGCCAATATTAATACCTAGAATGGAGTCACCACTAAAATAACAAGCTAAGCACATTAAAACAAAACGATTAGGGGATAACGGCTCACCTTGTGACAACTTCTTTGAATAGAGAATGAAGGTGAAGGAAAACCATTTACAAGGATTATCGACTGTTTTTATATTATCGGTATTGTTTTATTACGTTATTGGTTGTTTTTACATTATATTATGACATCATCAGTCATAACAAAGGTGTGCTTATTAGAATCTCAGCCAACAATAAAACGCACGAACCTACAATCGTTTTGCCAGGTTATCATCGGGTGGGTTACATAGGTATTTCATTTGGAAAAATAAAAAAAATTATTGTATTATTTATGATATTAAGAAGATAGCGCACAACTCTGCGAGACAATATCATCGAATCAAGAAGAAAAGAAAAAAAATGACCCTGGCTACCTTAAAGGGAAATATCGCGTTTAATATGCATCAACATGACATACGATAAAATAGCTTTAATCATTATTAAGCCGTTCCTTCTTACCATTAAACTCCTGTAACAACAAATTACCCCCTCAAAACATGATGCATCAGAAGAGTTACGGAAGTTGCATCATTTTATTTCTAAACGTTTGGGCCAGCAAATTATTCTTGAGTTGTTTTCTGTGAAAATCATATTTCTTACAAAGAAGTCTACCGTACAATCTTATTTTCAATTATACCTGTTATTCTGTATTTAAAGGCTTATTTATTTTTTAGGAAATACTTCTCACAGTTGTCATAGTATCACCTTGCAAGACCCGGACAGGGCCATTTCCAGTGATCTGAGGGTATTTTGGCATGATAATATTCTACGTTCCACGCCAACTGATCGTGGCGCTCCGCTTAGATAGTGCCACTGACTATTTCCGAATATCAGAACACTTTACCTTTTTTAGACTTTTTACAGTAGACCTTTTAAGGAAATACTTCTGACGGCTGTCCTAGTATCACGTTGCAAAGCCTGAAAAGGGCAATTTCCAGTGGTCTGGGGGTATTTTTGGCCAAAATTTTCTACGCTCCGCGCCAACTGATGGTGGCGCTCCGCTTAGATAGTACCACTGACACGTGCCAAAGTAGCCCTACAGATGGACGTCATCAACCTCTATTTACCCCACACTGATTACCGCCCTAAGATCAATTGCTATGTAAAATCGAAATGGCAAGAACTGTGGGATTCCTTCACTCAGAACAAATTTTACCAAATAAAACCAACGGTCGGGACTGTGGATAATGCACCCCCAGTAAGCGGAGAGGCGATTTAGTTCTCACAAGCGCTCGCATCGGCCACATTTACCTTCCTCTTGCTTATTTACTCCACGGGGAAGAGAGACCATACTGTATTCCCTGTGGTTGTGCTGTCACCGTCAGTCACATTCTCCTTGACTGTTATGAATACTCTCATATTCGTCAGAAGTACTACACTGTGCCAAACCTGAAGACTTTATTTGATCACACAGACCCTTCTCTCAGTTTGGGCTTTCTCAAAGAAAGTGACCTGTATAGGAATTTTTGACGTGACTCCCGCATTTGCATTTGCCTAGAATTTGTAGTTGAATTTTTTAAGTTCGTTTTTATCCCTTTATTCTAGCTGACACTATATAACACATACGTGTTGGTGTGTCGTTAATCCCCATCTAACTAACCAAAGTACCACTGACTAAATCCGGAAATCAGAACACTTAACCTTTTTCTAGACTTTTCTACAATATGCCAATTTTTAAGAAATACTTGTTGCCATAGTGTCAGGTTGCAAAGCCTGGAAAGGGCCATTTCCGGTGATCTGGGGGGTATTTTTGACCACCAGTTTCTTTGTATGCTCCACGCCAACGGATGGTGGCGCTCCGCTTAGATAGTGTCAATGGCAATATATCCCCACCCCCTCCCCCATTCAAAGACGGATCGCCGCCCCTGTTCACGAGTCATATATGGCTTCTCTCACAAACGCGGTTGCCTAGCGGCGTAAAACAAGTGCATGAATTTCGATTTCTGTCGGCTAATAGGTATCATGCTTTTTTTAAGGAAGAGGTAACCTTCAAACTTTAAATGCATTACTTCCTATATCCGCATGTCAGGTTGGAACAGAGAGCATTATTTCGTTTATTCAAACGGATTCGTCGAGCAGGCTGAGTAACTCGACGTGTTTTATATTTTATTGTGCTGTTTCGCAACCCTGTTCTGACCATTGAGTGCGGGAAAACAACAAATACAGTGTTATCATTTTTTGCACTTTTTCCGATTTAAGGATGTTTAATAAGCCTTTTCGCAATTTCGATTGTGAATTCCCTCATCTTGAAAAAAGTGGAGATAAATACAACATGTGCCAAGAAACTGCGTTAATTTTAAACGATATTCAGATCTCTATTTAGATTAGCTAGGAGTGTAAGGGGTGTTCTAGCCTGTGGTTTTGTGTCTTCAAAATCATGAACAACTTTATTCTTGGCCTTAAAAATTGTCTTATAATCTGTCCCGAGTTACGTGTATTTCGCATACTGTGTATGGCAAGAGCGGTTTATCTTCATTGCATCTCACAATTCCTTGTGGCAATCGTAATTGCTAAAAGGCTCTTTTACGGCAATGTTTGTAGTATCTTTCCAGTCATAGTTGAAACGGATTGCTGTGATGCCGTGATGAACGGTTGGTTTCATTACTGAAACGCAAGAATGAGTTGTAATCACATATTTAGCTAATCGGATGCATTTATTAGCTTCTCGAATAGCACATGAAAACATATTAAAGATCATTAAGAAAAGAGATAACAAAACTGACTAAAAATTATATCTATATTTAAGGTGAAAATCCTTATGTGGAATCATTGGTTATCATTAGGTTGGGGAAAAGATACCGATGGCCTAGTTATTATTCCCTAAATAGAGGGTGCAATATTCCATGTTAATAACCATTAAGCTATTTTATGCTTTTACTCGTTAAAGCCAGGCTGTAATGATGGCTTTCATCAAACGTAATACTTATAGTATCTACGTTACCCACGGAAAAGTGCGTGTACCTACAATCTTGGACAAAACTGTTGGGACACTTTGTCATAATATTCTTGAATCTCTTTTCCCAGGTTTGCATGAACC
>WURT03036097.1:0-15010 GCA_009936505.3 Holothuria glaberrima
AATTTCACAGATTGCTTAAAATATGTTCCTCTTTAACATATCAAACATAAATTTGGGTCTGGACTATTCTTTTAAGTCGACTAACTGAAGAACGCCCGGAAGACCGAAGGTTCGGGAGACCGAAGGTCCGCAAGACCGACGGTCCGGGGGCCGAAGGTCCGTGAGACCAACATTTTGAGACAGCAAACTTTGGGCCCAGGACTCTTGCTGACCCAAAACAAGTGACCTTGTGACATTTGGAAGTATTATTTACGAATTTTTATATTTTTGCCGTCCCATAAGTTCATTTTGGACTCTATTTTTCAACCGTTCCATAAGTTCAGAAAGAGTCCTAAAGGTTCACTTCGGCGTCCTGTAAGTTCATCTCAAAAGTCCCATAAGTTCGCTATTGATTCCCATAAGTTAAAAATAAACAGAAAATTTCAAGAGTCCCATAAGATCATATTGGTGTCCCACAAGTTCATTATATGTCCCATAATTACAGAAAAAGAGGTCCCATATCGTTGAGAGAACAAAAAGGTCCCAAAAAATCAAACGATTCTAACTCTAACCGTAACCCCTAACCCTTAAACCTTGTCCCTAATTCACTTTCGGTCTCACGGGCCGTCTCGTCTCGTGGACCTTCGGTCTCGCGAACCTTAATTCACTTTCGGTCCGTCCTTAATGAGCTCACGGACTCACGTCAAACCAGTTACAGCTTCGCCTGTTTGCTTCAATGCTATTTCGGTCTCGCCGTCCTTCGGTGTCGCGGGAAACCCCCGGAGTTTCTAGTTTTACACTGATTTCCCCCAGCATGATCACGACAAAAACGACAGGTTTAATAGTAGTGTGCACAGTATTCTGTATAGACTAACGTTGCCTTCATAGCGGGTGTTTCCCCGTTTCACGTAAATACTCTAACACCTACGAACAATTTACACTATTGTCATGACCCCAATGTTATGTATTCTTGCTATAGTGTTGATTACGAATATTCGTATTGCACGACCAAGCCTCAACTGTACCGTTGTTCTGCGACCTACTTACTTTTATACAGTAAGTCAAAGGAAGTTCCTCATTGTGTGGTACTACGAGTGCTGCCAATATAGGTGCAAATTCGGATCAGATAAGCACCCATGGGTCATTTCGACCTTGAAGCCCCCATCATAATTTCCTCCTCCTACTTGTGAATATCAGGCGCCACCAATACTATTATAATAGCAGAAAGGATGCCTACCAACCACTTCCGGAAATGGAGATATGAAGTAGCTCGATCGCAGTGCATTTCGACAAAGTTAGGGGACGAAGGATTTCTGGCATTTTTGAACTGAAATTTTATGGAAGGACACCGTCAGAGATGTCACAAAGGGATTTCGAAAACTACCAAACTTTTATTGAAGTCTGTTTTTGAAGTTTCTCTGTTAGAGCTCTAACGATCCTCTTCTACTTTCACAAATAAGCAGTTGACTAGGCCCATAAACATTTTGAATCCGAACGCAGAATCCTGGAAATATTAGGTTCCATGCAAGTATATGGCTTCCGCAATCAAAAGATTGCTCAAAGTTAAAGGGAACTTGATACTGCATGAACAGTGGTCACCATGTCACTGTCATTCCAGTAATATAGGAGGTGATATATAATCCAGGAGGCCAGCAAAATATAGTGCTCACTGCTTACTTTACCTGTCACTACCATAGCTGAAGGACCTAGTAACGTCTTGTTGCATTTTTAAGACTGAGGCACCTTTTCCGTTCAAAGTGTTCATTTTAACCTCAACCATTTAAAAGTGTTGATACGAAGCGGAAATATGGCTGCAAAGGAAGAGACAGGCATACAAGATCAACCAGAGAGTGACAGTGAAGGTATGATTAAACAAAATAGGCCGTATTTTAATTGTAAGGTAACCGTTTCATATTCTTTACCAAATATAAATTTATTTGTAAAAATCCTTTTTTTACTCTCATTGATGCTCCATTTGCCGAAATCTGGTTTGTATATACTTGTTTTAGTCTAGGAAAAGTGCTCAATATAGAAATTATAGTGTTATTACATATTAAAATATATAATTTAAAACATGGTGATGGATTACTCAGGTATCCGTGGTAGCCCATGGCTAAAAATACCCCCAAATGCCTTTGACATCACCATGGGTGGCTATGACGAGGGAGAGAGAAAACTTGTTTGAGTATATATTTAGAGTAACCTGCAATTCAAGATCGGGCTTGAAAGTGTTGGCCTTTGCAGGAAAGATGGATTGGCAGTTCAAAAAAAAAAAAACAAACAAACAAAAAAAAAAAAAAACACACACACTCTGGTAGTCAAACAAACAAACAAATAAACTAAGAAAGCAACTTACAATAACCTTCCAGTTTTTCCACAGTGAACTATGCAGATTTTAACCTAAACCTAGAAAGAGGCACCTACAATCACACAGAAAGCCAAACAAAGCGCTAGTTTAGATAAACTCACAATCAAACCAACCTCATCAGGTAATCACAGGAAGGTGGTATGAGCAGCCTCCCTGGTGATAATAAAACACGTCCAAGCGTCAATCATGGAAGTACTACCTAGCTTTTCCTCCTGACAAGAAAACCGTCATGCATATCAAACTTGGAGGGGAGATCTACGTCGAACACGAGAACATTAAAACTATTTATCAGCTACAAGACACCTTTAAAGCACGAAAAAAACTTAAAAGGAATTGAAATATCCAGGCAGATAGGGAATGCCCCCAAAAAAGGACACCTCTCTTGGCAAATCCCAAGAACTTCAAACACGCAAATGCGAAAAACCAGTCAATGTATCTCTGGGAAGGGGAAAAGGTCCGACATACTAAGGGCAAGCAGCGGTAACGTCCCTAACAGGAGGAATAAGTTTTGTCAAATTGTCACTAGAGCAACACACACCCATAGCTAGCTGTTAAAGGGGATTTCCCTCAGACAAAATTCAAGGGCTTCAAAAAATGCAGGAATTTTTTTCTTTTAGGTAGTGAAAACCTCATCTCATTAGTATGTAGCATTTGGAAGATACTAATTTTCAAAGAAATGCAATATTTTTCAAAATAAAGTGCATTATGGGAAATCTGGGATATGTCATCGCGACACATTAATTTGACTTAACATTGAATTCTTTTTTGATATTGACGCCGCTGTAGGGGATATTATTTTAGCAACTTTGTTTCTTAAACCCAACATATGATGGAGTTTCATGCTAGATCTACATGAAAAGATAATCAAGCATTCCAAAAGTATCAAATTTCAAGGACAAACAGGACATACAATTATGAAAAAAAAAAAAAAACCAAAAAAGAATATGAGGCAACTTTTGTGCCCACTTTTCACAGCATTGTGTAACTTGATGAGAACTGGAGGTATTTTTGGACACACCTACTACTCTTTAAAATGCAATAGGCTATCCTGAATTAGGAAAAGAGTATTGCTACAGGGCCTGGCATGAAATGGAGTTCTTTTCTTTTTCATTTGCGACCCTTGTAAAAAGCCACTGGAATATTGTCTTTGAAAGGTCTCCAATATGAAGAAAGCTTGTTCACAACATTTGCTAGCAAGCCTGAGGAGTGCACACTGCACGAGTTGACCCATACTTAGATGAATTATCAGCTCCTTGAAAACTTGTAGGGGGTTCGTACTCGCACTAACGGTTTTGCGCAATTGCCTGTACTCGTACTCACGAAATTGGATTTGTACTGGTACTTGTGCTCACTAGGTTTTGAAAGTTTTGCATTGGAGCTCTTGCAAATTTTGTACTATAATACTCATGAAATAGATGTGTACTCGTAACTCGCACTCATAACACAGAGCCACTGCACTTGTACCCTTACTCATGACATTTTATACTCACACTACAATTATGGCCTTCTAAGTTTGGTATGTAGCATTACGTTGGCCTGCAACAAACACCAATCTATAAGGAAAAGACAAACTCTCTAGTTTAAGGCGTTCAAAATATATAAGGCCTGGCTTAAGAGGAATGGGCTTGCACGATACGCTCATGGCAAGCCCAATGTTCAAAAAATAGATAATCCAAGATTATCGACCGATTATCTTGGATCATCAGTCAATTATCCAAGATTTATCAACGATAAACCAGGTTTATCACGAGATAACCCAAGATTATTAAAGTAACTTGGACCATCGACCGATTATCCAAGATTATCAAATTAATTCGATATATCAGGCGACAATCTTGGATTATCGAAAAATAATTTGATAATCTTGGATTCTCGACCGATAATCTTGGATTCTCGACCGATAATCTTGGATTATCGATCAATTATCCTAGATTATTGACAAATAATTTGATAATCTTGGATTCTCGACCGATAAACCAAGATTATCGGTCGATAATCCAAGATTGTCTGTCGAGAATCCAAGATTATCGGTCGAGAATCTTGGATTATCTTGTCAAATGTGCAACGAGTGAAATTCTAAGATTTTCGCGTGATAAACCAGTTTCGACGAGCCGAATGTTCACTCAATAGATAATCCAAGATTGTCGTTCGATAATCTTGGATTTCCGATCGAGAATCCAAGATTATCAAAATAATATTGTAAATCGGGCGATAATCCAAGATCGACGGGATAAACCTGGATTTTCAATTGACAATCCAAGATAATCAGTTAATTACCTGGTTTATTATTGATAAACTTAGTTTATCGTTGATAATCCAAGCTTATCGACTGATAATGCAAGGTTATCAGCCGAAAATCCAAGATTATCGTTTGATAATCTTGGATTATCGGTCCATAATCTTGGATTTCTCTTTATTGAACATTCGGCTTGCCATAGCTATGGGCTCAAACTATATCAAGCCGAATGTTTAATAAACATATGATCCAAGATTGTCGAAAGATAATCTTGGATTCTCGACCGAAAATCTTGGATTCTCCATCGAAAATCTTGGATTCTCGACCAATAATAATCTTGAATTATAGAAAAATGTTTTGGTAATCTTGGATTCTGTTGGATACGTCTGTGTAAAAAGTGAAATTATTTGTTCAGAAACAGACAAGTATTCACAAATTTCAACTGATCATTGCTTTGTAAGTGAAGGTATTGCTCATCACTAGCCTGCTTAAGTGTTGTTGCTTACCATCATGGATAAAACATTTGGGGCACTTTTGGAAGTGTTCTTTCGATCATTTGCTGAAAACGTAAAATATATTTTTTACCTTTTTCAGAAAGAACAGAGCATATTGGCATAGGCAGCTTGAAAATATTTATAGCTTACCAGCTTAGCACGTTATTTTTGAGTTGTAAGGAATATGAGAAATTAGAGGAAGGGGTTAGGGGAGGGTGCAAGATACGAAAAACAGAAACTCTATTCACTGAAAAGGGTTGGAATGATATAAATTATTATCTTGTTTTACTCATGCAGGTGACCAAATTTTCCTTTCAGGCTTTTAACAAATCAGAACGAAGGAACGAAAGTACGGACGGAAGAACGAATAAATAGATCTAAAAGTAATTCTTCAAATTAAAAAGTTATTAAAATAAGGGCTGACCCTATTAACTGATACATTATTTTGCTTAACACCTTTTACAGGGTCAACATGTGTAGTGTCCGACGCAGCATTGTCTAAACTTGCTCCTCTACTGGGCAGAGAATGGAGATCTTTCTTGAGAGGAGAGCTGCAGATAAATCAATTGAAAATTGAAGAAATTGAAAGCGAACCGAACTTACCAGTAGCAGAACGAATATACAGACTGTTGAGCTATTGGAAAAGCACAAGCAAGAGACGAGCTACAGCATCATGTCTACTGCGCCACCTAAAAAGTTTTGGATACACTATTGAAACGTG
The DNA here is from genome assembly GCA_009936505.3 of Holothuria glaberrima. Taxonomy (NCBI): domain Eukaryota; kingdom Metazoa; phylum Echinodermata; class Holothuroidea; order Aspidochirotida; family Holothuriidae; genus Holothuria; species Holothuria glaberrima. The sequence goes on from WURT03036097.1 coordinate 5,799, forward strand.
GGGATTTTTAGAAAAAGGTCAGTTGGAAGCAGTTCTATTTTATTCAAAATGCTTTCCTACTAAAGAGGAATATGGAAAGCCAAAAGATTGTTTAAACTTGTTTTTTTTTAATTTACAATCTCGTAAAGTATTATTCTAATACGAATTCCGCTTTGAAGTAATGTCTATCTTAGAATGAAATATTATGCTAGTACCTGAAATGGCACGAGTGATTTGTGTGTGCAACTGTGCATGATGGTTTTTCATTCATGTCATTTGCAGGCTTTATTTAGGAAAACCATCTACATAAATGATCATGAGTTTCTTGCCCTGGTAATAACAGGCTGAATTAAAACAATCTGATATAATAAATAAGTATAAGTATAGTATATTTGGTAGCTGATTAAGAGGTTTATCTAGGATCTTGATCGAAAAGAGGTATAAGTGGCGTCAGCCTGCATTTTCCCGTCAGGGCTAGGTGGGCCAGCTACCCGAAGCACTAAAAAGGTGATGATTAACCAACAGGGTACGGATAGCAAAATTTTTGGCGCGGGAAGCGCGCCCAAAATTGTATGTTTTTTAAGTGGCGACCCCAGCGGGGGGGGGGGGAGCAGAGGGATAAGTTGCCTTCTAATCGGAACCTTTGTCCCCTGATGCCCCTACTCAGTACTGGAGTGTAGTGGTCTGACAAGAGGAATTGCTGAATATATTAAACTTATTAGGAATCTTTTCATTGGATAATGTATTTTGAACCAAAATATACCTATCCTGAGACTTTTCCCCCCAGAGATATGCTAAAACCTCAGAACTTCCGAGGGCTTCTCCCCTGGACTTCCACCAGGGGCCCTATGGTGGGCCCCTGGACCCCAACCGCTTAAACGTACAGTGGCCTGACGTAAGGAATAGCCTAATACATTAAAATTATTTGGAATCTTTTCATTTGATGTATTATGAACTAAAACATCCATCCCTGAGACTTACTTTTTCACCCAGAGACAGGGCCGGACTAAGCGTGTGTGGGGGGGGGGCGGGCATTGCAATAGTGTGGGGCCCTATAGTACAGCTTAGGAACACTTGACACAGTACCGGAACACCGAAGGTATATATTATTCCCAAAAGGACAATTCTTTTTACACAAACACATTTTTATTCATGCCAGCGTGACTGGATGGATTCTTTTTGTCGAGGTATGACTATTTTACAGTTTTGCCCTCATAAAGCGATAACTGATAGTAAATACGTCATAAGAAACAGGAATTTGATCAAACAATCTATATACATTGCGCCTTCTCTCGAAGCCAGTCTTGAACATAAGTCAAACATAAGTACAGTTCAGTTCGTGATGCATTCGATAATTTAGGTGGATTGCTCCTCATATATCGACATTCCATACAGCCATAAGTAGCCCGTGATGTTCCATCGTGTGACATGCTCATGAAAAGCAGCAAAAAGCAGCTAAGAGAAATGAGGCTAACTTCGCTAATCTTCATTATATGACTTTACTTCCATGAATTATCAATCCCCAATGCCTCATTTCATTTTCCAAAGTTCCCGTGTGCACAGTGCCCCCACCTCCGAGTCCAGTCGAGAGAAATTGGGAAGATTTAAGGAAATCATACAATCGAGACCAAAATGAGGTCAGTCAAGGGTTTGAGGATCAGTCGGGGTAGTAGAACTTGATCTCGTTACGGTAACATATGCAATCCTGCGCACGCTACTGCCCATATGCGTAAACTAACTTTTTCCATGGGGGAACCCCCGTGAAACATTGACTAATCTACAGTAGACTGAATTACATAATAGAGGCTTTTCACCGACGTCACACTATCACGTGACTTCTTGGTTACCCGCCATGTTGGCCGTCAAGCTTGCACTTGGTGACGGTGTACTGTACGTATGTAGAGTAGCTTGCCGTATGTGAGTATGATGAAGTTCAACATTGCAGTGGAAAATGTTGGAAGAAACCGAGTCCTTTGTCAAACATCATCAATAAGTTGGACGACAAACACAAGGAACATTATGTTCAAAAAGTGAGATCAATTGGATCGAGGAACAGATGATCCTTATTTAATTTCCAAGTCGATGTTCAATGAGTTTGGGAAAGCTTCTAACGTTACACTCACAAATTTAAAATATCCGGACATATTCTTTTATCTTGTAAATAAAACATCACCATAAACGAAAGACTTTACAGATATAAAAGCTTGGACGCGTACAAATACTTTGTAGCTAGTTTTGTGAGAGAAATTCTGGTGCAACAAAATGCCTCGAAGTTGTATCTTTATTATCCCTAGTAAGGTAAGACTAAATTAACTAAGATTCAGAGTAGCATACTTAAGAACGTCATTACAAGGGTCCGCCTTAATAATATTGTTTTGTATAGCGAAACTGCTAAGTATGTTTTATGTCGTATAGCAAGTAACATTTTTTTTAATTTTTGTATCGCTACTATGTTCATTTATATCGCAAACTGCGATGTGAGAACGGCTTTTGAGGACCCTGGTTATAACCCAACACGATGAGTGCACTGCACAGTCTAGTATGTGGAGTTGGTAACCAATTTTGTTGTCAAATTGCTGCAATCCACCTTGCTTTGCTTTCCCAATTTGCAGGGATACGATATAAATGTAATTGGTAGTTTCCTCCCGATTGTGACACCCAACCGCACAGCAGATTTTCCTCATTGTGAAATTATAGTGCGATTACAGCACTGTACTGCGGCACTACATACCTAATTTGAAGGCCAACATGGACGGTTAGATGAAATCGGAAGTGTGATGACGTCATGTGAAAAACCTCTATTGGCAGCCTAGTTAATTTTCTGATTACTTGGCATGAAATGTCTGTATATTTCGCACTTTCATAATTGCAAATTCAGAGAGGATTTCATGGTGTTTCAACGAATTTAAAATGTCACTTTCGACAGCGAGAATACTGAGGTTTACCGTACCAGTCTCTGTTGGTTTATCGTGATTCTCATGTGATTTCATAGGCGTAGGAAGCTGTTCAAGACTGGAGGCTGAACATTGTTTCAGATAGCCTTCCTGGGGAGGGGTCTGAAAGGGAGGGGTGTCCCCCTCCCCTTTGGAAAATGTTTTGATACTTTAGGGCCCTTGGATGCAATTTGGTGCATTATTTTGGACAAATTTAAAGGTAAACTACTGCACATTTTTGACATTTTTTAGTCCTTTGGAAAATTTTTTGATATTTAAGGGTCCTTAGATTCAATTTGGTGCATTATTTTGGACAAATTTAAAGGTAAACTAGTGCACATTTTTGACATTTCTTAGTCCTTTGGAAATTTTTTGGATGTTTGACGGTCTATAGATGCAATCTGGTGCGTCATTTTGGACAAAATTTAAGTTAAATTACTGTAAGATTTTGATTTTTCTTAGCCGTTTGGAAAATTTTTTGATAACTATGGGTCCTAGATACAATTTTGTGCATTATCTTGGACAATTTTAAGGTTAACTACTGCACATTTTTGACATTACTTAGCACTTTGCAAAATTTTGTGATACTTGAGGGTCCTTAGATGCAATCTGGTGCATCATTTTGGACAAAATTTAAGGTGACTTACTGCAAGATTTTGATTTTTCTTAGCCCTTTGGAAATATTTTGATATTTATGAGTCCTATAAGATGCAATTTGGTGAGTAATCTTGGACAGATTTTAAGGTTAATTACTGCACATTTTTGACATTACTTAGCCCTTTGGAAAATTTTTTGATATTTTAGGGTCCTTAGATGTAATCTGGTGCATCACTTAATTCTACGGGTAAATTACTGCAAATTTTTGACATTTCCTACAGAAGAGACAAATAACGGGTTTTCGTGCTTGGAAAGTGGGGGGATAAAGCATACTTCTGCCCCCTACAAATTTCGCAGGGGGGGGGGACTGGCGCCCCAGCCCCCGCTTCCTACGCCAAAGTGTGATTTTTAATCAACTGAAGTTTTGAAAATAACCTTTCACCGCTGCAATTCGACACCATCAATTAAAGATCGATTCTCAGAGCAACTACGGTATTAGGAAAAGTGTCCTTTAAACCATTTTCGATAATCGCCCTCTACATGTCGGCTTCAGTGAAATTCTCGCTGTCGTATCAGTAACATGGCCAGAAAACAATATCAGTTTAGGTGAAAGGAAGAAAACTAATAGCTAGTGATCATCGACATATTCGTGTTGCCGGGTTCGAATCCTGGGTTCGGTAGGGCCCTATGATAGTTAGCGAAACAGCATGGGAAACGCATCACTTCAACGTTCCTCGTTAAGAATTTAGAAATAAAAGTTGTGGACCACAATTACGACAGTTTTGTAACTTTTAGGATACTCTAAACGTGGGGGCCCAAAATGTGAGGGTCCCTGGGCACGTGCCCCTGTTACCCCCACCCTTTAATCCGCTAGTGCCCAGAGATATGCTAAAACCTCAGAGCTTCCGGGGCTTCACCACCTGGTCACCTAAGGCGGGCACCTGGACTCCACTCGTTAAAAATCGCGCTTCGCGCTCGATTTCGCACGTAGTGAACAGTATCAGTTATTACTGATAAAAGTGGCTTTACGCAAAAGATTCACCATGCGGGTAATGTAGCGCAAGCGATTTTTTCGTAGGATATCGAGTGGAAAGTTTTGAATTATTCATTTATATCGCAGTTTGCTTGCATGGATCGAGTTGATGACACTGTCAACTGAGTTTGCTTGACTCACTGGCGCTAAAAACTGAATCTGGTTGTGAGCGATGACCGCCTTGTATTGTCGAATTGTGTGTGTGTGTGTGTGTGTAGAATGAAATTATTTGTTAAAAAACAGACAAGTATTCACAAATTTCAGAAAGAAGTTTACACTGTAAGTGCAGGTATGGCTCATCACTAGCGTGCTCAAGTGTTATTCCTTTCCATCACGGTTAAGGCATTTGGGACACTTCGAGAAGTGTTCTTTTGATCATTAGCTGAAAATGTAAAAAAAGTTTTTACCTTTTTCAGAAGGAGTAGAGTAAATTGGCAAGGACAGCTTGAAAATATTTATAGCTAGCAAGCATAGCAAGTTATTTCTGAGTTATTAGAAATACGAGAGGTTAGAGGGGAGGAGGGAAGGGTGCAGGATAACAGAAACACTATTCACTGAAAAAGGGTTGGAATGATATGAATTATTATCTTTTTACTCAAGTGACCAAATTTTCCTTTCATACTTTTAACTGATTCAAATCAGAACGAAGGAACGAAAGTAAGGACGTACGAACGAAGAAATAGATCTAAAAGTAATTCTTCAAATTAAAAAGTTATTAAAATAAGAGACTCTATTAACTGATAGCACATTTTTCAGGGTCAACACGTGTAGTGTCCGACGCAGCCTTGTCTAAACTTGCCCCTCGACTAGACAAAGACTGGAGATCCTTCTTGAGAGGAGAGCTGCAGATAAATCAATTGAAAATTGAAGAAATTGAAAGCGAACCAAACTTACAAGTAGCAGAACGAGTATACAGACTGTTGAGCTATTGGAAAGCCACAAGGAAGTGACCAGCTACCGTATCATGTCTACTGCGTCACCTAAAGAGTTTTGGATACACTATTGAAACGTGGGGATTTTTAACAAAAGGTCAGTTGTAAGCAGTTCTATTTTATTCAAAATACTTTGTCAATAAAGAGGAATAAGGGAAGCCAAAACATTGTTTGCACTTGGTTTTTCAATTTTACAATCTCGTAAAGAATCCATTCTATTACGAATTTCGTTTTGAAGCAATGTCTATTTTAGACTGAAATATTATGCTATTACCTGAAATCCCGCAAGTGATTTGTGTGTGCATGGTATTCCATTTATGTCATTTTGCAGGCTTTGTTTACGAAAAGTTTCTTGCCCTGGTAATAACAGGCTGAATAAAACAATCTCATATAATAAATAAGCATTAGTATAGTATAATTGCGGGTTTCTCCTCCTGACGAATGAACCATCTTCTTACTACAGTACTACAAGATACGGTACAGAGCTCGAATACATCAGCATATGCGCTGGCTAAAGAGAAAATAGCCTTTGGTTACCTTTAATTATTAGCTAAACTCTATAAGCTGGCAAAGAAAATTTTAATTTTAAGGGCATAAGCAGTCCCCGCAAACTCACTTTGAAACAAACGCTAAATCCCACAACACCTGACAAATGACCTCGCATTTCATTTCTTGATATGTTAGAACATACGCGTTGCATATTCAAGGCAAACCAACAAGTTACTCTATATGTAAATTTCACAACTCAATGAGAAACATATTGTAACATGATCCTATGGCTCGAGAAAAGGGAATATATTACAAACTCTTATTTTCTACAGGTGTGAAGAAAATTTGTTTGTATGACTTAGAATATGCTTTTCAATTCTTCAAAATAACACTGTTCGTAGCTAAATTGGATCTCTGATCAATATATATATATATATATATATATAAATATATATATATATATGACCATTCTTTACAAAACTACCTAAAAAAAGTCATTATATATTGCTAAACCGATATATATATATATATATATATATGTTAAACAAATATATATTTGAAACAGTGACAGAATTATCAGCTTAATATGTTCAAATATACGTGTTTAGCGAATGTAGTATATTCCTTGCAACTACAACATATTTTTGAATGAAATATTTATTTTGAGGAAGATATATATTAGTGACATTAACTGGAAAATTTGCTGAACTGAAGTTTATATGTTTAGGGAATATACATTGTGTAACAGCTACAAATATATTTGCTGAAACCAGTTGTATATTGTAAACGAATATATATATATATATGTATATATTTGTAACAATTACAGATCTATTTGACTAACTCAAATGTATATGCTTAGCGAATATTCTTTAGTAGCAGTAACAAATACATCTTCTTGAATCAAATATATATATATATATATATATATATATATATATGGGTCAGAATAATGCAGTATTGCACCAATAATGGCTATAAGATATGGAGTGTGTAATGTGACGAAAGGCGCGAAGCTAAAAAGATCCTGGCTGCGCCACTGGGCTGCACGCACGCGGAGCTCGCGAATATTTTGATTCTTTGAAAAGGATTTGCGCGAATTTTGATAGTTTGAGAACGACTTGTGAAAAAAAGTGATTAAAACAGATTCATCATTCAGCACACCTCACCTTACCCCCTATAGGAATCTATAGCTTAAATGCTTAAACGCCTTTCTGACTCATTTTAAAATTTTCGGGAAGTTTTTCGGAAATTGATTGAAGGGGGGGGGGCGTGCCCCAAGGCCGGCACCACTGTGGCTCGAAAATGCCCATAATTTAGTGAATTCTTATTTTTTGTTCTATTAGGTGAAAGAAGAGAGCAAGTTGTCTAAGAGAAGAGTAAGTTGTCAACAAACCTACTGAAGTTCCCTTTTGGCTACTTTACTTTCTTCTACTCGCGAAAAGTTTTTACGCAAAAATACGTGCGTGGGGTCAACAGAAACATTCTTGGACTATTACGAAAAATTTCCTTTCCTTCATTGTGCATTATAAAAGGGCATCTAAGGCTGGCAGATAATTGTATAGGGCCTCCTGAAAGCTCTGGATCAATTACATAAAATGGGGGCAATGACATAATGCTTATTACTTGACATCCAAATGATAATACAGAGTATGACGCTAAGCAAATCTATCGTATTTTTACTTCGACTAGACTACTTCTAGTCATGAGGATTTAACATGAAGTCGACTTCTTGTCAACCAGAATCCTGCAGGTTAGTGTGATGTGAAAAGGGCAAACGGTAGTGTGAGGGGTGACGGAGAGCCATCTTATTTTCAGGGTTATTCTGGAAACAACCCTCCAGAAAAAAATGTCCGGGACCTCTCAAAAGAGGAAACTGTGGCTCACATCACACGGGTTGCTGACGGTTGTATCCTCCACAAATCAATTGGCAGGCTGAATAAGCCAGCCTGTCGGGAACATGCAGAGGCAGTTCAGTAACGCACCAAGCTACGCCGTTGCTACCATTTTGTCAAACGCGTCATGTCCATTCCCTTATCCTCCTTATTTCCAGCTCTTTCCTCCTTCTCTTCCTTTTTCTTTTCCTCCTCGCCTCTCCTGATTTCTCTTCTTTCCTCTTCCTGTTCCTGTTTTCTTCTCCTTTCTTTTCTTTCTGTCATTGTTTCCCCTCCCTTCCTACCGGGGGGGGGGGGGGCACGTGCCTCAGTGCCCCTGGATACGCGCATGTCTGGGGTGTGATATCTAATGTTAACGACTACCAAGGCCGATTGCGCTTATAAAGAAATAGTCCACACCCTGATTATCCTGATATATAAACCAAAACATTAATTTAAGCATTTTGATAAAACTAATTTAATTACTTCATCGGTTTACCAGGTATTAACAACCTGACTTATCACATTCTCTACCAAAAGTGTACTTTAAAAGCACCAGGTTTTGAGGTTGACGTTCCACTTTACAGAAGCTGATGCGTTTATGCTATGAATGCTTACGGGCATTGGAATGTTGTAAACTTAACTTACGCTTATCCTAACCTAGCAGCCCTGCTCAATCCAAGGTCATGTCGGTCAAAGCAAGAACATAACAGAAGACTGTGTAGGTTATGTCTAGTTCTCGCTAAAGGAGTCACTATTAAAGGGAAATAATGTGTTTAAAATGCACCAACATGGCATACAAAGCGAAAATACCTTGAGTCATAATTAAAACATTCTGTCTCACCAATAAACTCTAGCAATAGCTTCGTCTCCTCAAAATATTATAAATTACAAGAGTGACGGAAGTTGCATTATTTGAATTTTTGAAAGTTTGGGTGAACAAATTACTTTTGTGCAAAAAGTAACTGAATTACTTACTGTGGGGGCTTTATTTCTTGAAAAGAAGGCTACGGTACTGCCCTATTTTGAATTGTCTATCATTCCGTTTCTGGTGATATTGGTTTAAAACTATGAAAATTTTCTGTAAAACGAACGCAATATTTCCCTTTAAACAGTATGAAAACAAAGTATTACAGAAGCAAATTAAACTTTACATCGCACAAAGAAGACGCAAAGATTGTTTTTTTTTTTTTCAATTTTTTCCCGGATTGAAAGGAATAGTCTACACCGATCCTTCCCTTCAGCGAAGGCAAACTTACGGAACTGACAGGACATTAAAATATACATTCTGAAAGAGAGTGTTCTAAAATATGTTTTTACTTTGAGAAATATGCTGCAACTAATGGAACGTTCATATGACGCTTGTCATTATATG
>WURT03036108.1:0-15009 GCA_009936505.3 Holothuria glaberrima
ACTAACTAACTAACTAACTAACTAACTAACTAACTAACTAACTAACTAACTAACTAACTAACTAACTAACTAACCCATAAAGAAGTATTTTGCACAGTTGAGCAAGTAGATGCACGCAAAGCGCGCCAAAAATTGTAGTTTTGAGAACATTTTATGGGATTTTGATTGACTGATAACGTTAAAGTGGGTCCTCGTGTTCGATATATAAACGGTGTGTTTGTGCAGTATTTTGTATACCCAAATTCTCAGTGGGGGCAGTCAACTTTAAGGGTTTCACGTGCCCCTGCCAGACCCCCTGCTGGCCGGGACCTCGAGGGGCTTTCCCCTGTCGACCAAATCCTGGGCGCTACCCCTGCGCCGAATCAGTATAAATGAGAGAGGCGGTTAGTGCGATATTGTACCAACTAAAAGGAAGAAAAGTCTACGGCAAAACGACGAGCTCAAAGCTAGAGTTCATATGGGTGTTGGCTTAAAACGGGCAGGGTCAGTGGCGTGTGCAGGATTTCCGAGCGTATTTGATCACTTATGCAAAATGGGATAATTATTGAATGCGAAGCTATATTGATGTGTCATAACTTGAATAGGCTGTATAGGTCTGAACCCGTATCCCGATCTTTTAGCATTCAACCTGATTAAATCCATCCCGAAAGTAGAAGAATTGCAAACAGGCCAATGAGAACGTACCCCCCCCCCCGGGCCGTAGCTAGGGTCATATGTTTAGGGAGGTGCGAAGGTCCAAAATTCCGACTGGCTGGATGTTTTTTCCAACTGAGCGGCATCGTGTATAGTGCACTTTTTAACGCACCCTGCGTTTTTTGTATAAATCAGTGGGAATTCTTCCTTTGTCACTTCATAAAGGTGCCGTCCTGTGGCAGGGTGTCCCCTCTCCTTTAAAAATTTTTTGTTAATGTAAGGTTGCTTAGATGCAAAATGGTGATATCTTTGGGACATTTCTTGAGCTGTTCATATCTGGCGCGGTGGAACGGGAAAAAAATACGCGCGGAGCGTACAAGAAAATTTTTTGGCTTTACAAACATTCCAGATGGCCGGAAACGGCACTTCCCGAGTGTTTTAAGCTGCATCTACCCAGCCTTGAAATATGGATCTGAAGTCTGCAATTTCTCAATTAATGAAAAAAAAAACAATCTATGAGAAATGTTTATACATGTTTCTAAGCGGAGCGACACTATCGGATGGTGCGGAGCGTACAAGAAAATTTTTGGCTTAACAAACTCTCCAGATGGCCAGAAACGGCACTTCCCGAGTGTTTTAAGCTGCATGTACCCAGCCTTAAAATATGGATCTGAAGTCTGCAATTTCTCAATGAAAAAAAGCAATCTTTGAAAAATGTTAATATATATGTTGCTAAGCAGAGCGCCACCATCGAGGGCCTGGGGCAGACAAAAAAATTTTTGGCTTTACAAACCCCTCAGATGGACGGAAACGGTACTTTCCGAGTGTTTTAAGCTGCATTTACCCAGCGCTGAAATATGGATCTCATGTCTGCACTTGGCAAATATTGGGGGGGGGGGGCTAAACAACCTTTAGCCCCTCACTTTTTCATTGGGGAACTGGGTCCCAAGCCTCCCAGGTCCTCCGCCACTCGCTCATATCAGTAAATGGTTGAAAAAAAATGTTCATAATTTGGCGAATTTCAGTAGTTGTAGGGATCCTTCCTTTGTCACGACGTAAAGGGCCGTCCTAGGGAGGGGTCTAAGGGGAGGGGGTTCCCCCTTCACTTTGAGGAATTTTTATTAATTTAAGGTTGCCTAGATGCAAAATGGTGCTATGTTTGGGATATTTTTGAGCTGCTCACATATGACTGGAAAATGTCGAAAATTTATAGTGAATTCTAATTTCTGGTTAGGTGAAACAAGAGAGTAAGTTGTCTTAGAGAAAAATACGTTGTCAACAGACCTCCTGAAGACCCCCCTTTTTTTTGGAGCTCCTTTACTGTCTTTTATTTGACCATTTTTTTCGCAAAAATACGTTCGTGGAGTCAACAGAAACATTCTTGGACTATTACGAAGATTTTCCTTTCCTTCATTGTGCACTATAAAAGGGTATCTAAGACTGGCAGATACTTGCAAGCTCTGGATCAATTATATAGAATTGGGCAAAGAAAGACATAATGCTCTTACCTGTCATCCAAATGATAATATTGAGTATGACGCCAAGCACTTTACATATAAAGGATTTTTACTAATTTTGAACGAAAACTCCAGACGAATGGCTTCCAGTCTGGTATGTATAGCAAAAGGAATGAAGGACTAAAAAGCGCATTTCAGAATGTTTTTTTGGTTGTTAGTTAGTTAGATGAGGTTTTACGGCTCAGTTTCTAACCAATTATTTTAAGTTGCGCCGGCCAATGCCCTTTTTTCAGTTGTGGCTCACTGGCTTGTTTTCCCTACTCCATTGCTTTTTGGTGGTAAGTGTATTAACAATCACCATCTATAGCGATAATGGCTGCGCGCGAAGCGCTCGGCATTTTTTTCAACCTTCCACAGTATGCTACAAATTAGATTGAAAGATCCCATATTGATGCGAGGCCCTACAGATGTTTGGAGATGTATCTGTATTTCGGAAAGTGTTGTGATCGGAACAGTTCCATGTATAATTACCTTAATAATGGTAATGAGATGAAGCGCAAACCATAATGCATGCGCGTGAAGCGCGCCGAAATTTTTCATTAACTAAGATATCAAAGGACAGTTTTAATTCTATTTTACGTGAAGAAAACGTTTGGTATTATTCTCACTTGACCTAGTTGGAAAATAGATACAAAGTTGACATAGGCTCAGTCGAAAAAATATGCTAGACTGAGGAGTCAGAAATTCCAACTGGTATTTCAGATTTTCCGAATGTTTTTGAATGTGCTTAACAATCTAGGAAATAAGGCTCTTTGGCAAGGTGTAAAGGTATTTTGTAAAGGTATTTTAGCACAATGAAACAAATTTTTAAGGACCATGAAGTTGACTGATCTAATATAAGATTGAATGTACGACCTTCTTTGCACAATCGAGAGGTCCTCGGATCAAACCATCATCACTTGGAAACTAATGGTTCAAATATTGCATTTTTCGGCATGGCTGTTCGCAGTGATTGGATTTCTGGTTGTCAGACAAAGGAGACGTTATCTGATTCAGGTCTTTACCACTTCCGTTAGATGTAGATCTAGAGTAATTAAGCTGTGATGTGGAACAAGGATCCTATAGCCTTTGAGAGACTAACTCAAGATTGGGTACACACTCCGTCTGTCGTGTGGGGAAGTTAAATGGGGGTTCTGGGATCAGCAATGGGAGAGATTAGTACAACCTTTCCCTCTCACCCTCTTAGCACTGTTGCACTAGTCTTCATTAACGATTAAATTGGTGTAGGGTTAGTCGATAGGCTTAAGTAGTGTCCTGGCCATGAAATGTTAAACCTCAGCCTATTGTACGGTGCACAATCATTCTAAACTGTTTGATTTCACCCGAATGGATAATGCGTTTTCCCTGTCTTCCCCTACCAGTAACGCCAACAGCAACAGCAAATCATTGCCTGCTAGGCCTATGACTACTCATTAGTACATAGTACTGAGATGGTTTGTAGAACTTCGATCCGTACTGACAATTTCTTTAAAAAGGAATGTGAGCCATTTAGGTGACCATACGTCCTGCTTTTCGTCGGATTGTCCAGCTTTTCGGTAATCTATCCTCCGTCCGGCGCGTTACTTGCCGCTGGACATTGATTTGTCGTCCCTTTTGAAGGTCTATATATGCGGTCTTCGAATCGAAAATTTAATCTCAAATAATTTCATTCCTATCACGTGCGATATTTGGACGTGAAAAAAAAACTTATAGGATGTATCTCAAAATATATACGGTACTAATCATTCAGCCAACAAATATTCGCAGATGACTGTATCATAATCCTGCACGAGAAAGTTTAATATACGGGTATCTCGTTCATCGGTTCATTTTCCAAGTTCATTTTAAGGGTAGTTGTGGTTTTATGATTTCGGAAAGGAAAGGGAAAGCGGTTCATACTACTGAATGCCTAAATACTGACCCATACAAAACATTGCAATCTGTGGTCTTTTGACATTCCCGGAAGATGGCCGAATCCCCATCCTTTTCTGAATCGGTCAGTGAATTTATATATTAAGTGGCGATTTTGTCGAAAGAAGCAGGTCGTGTGCATCTTGATGCCTAATAAAATATTTTTGGTACATAGAAAGTAAGGGAGAACGCTGGCATGTACAGTGCATCGCTGCGTGTTTAACCAGGGAGTTGCTATTTGACAAATAGCAACTCCCTGGTTTATCCAGCGAAGCCACGAAGATTGTTAGGGCGCTACCGCTGCTCGAAAAAAAAAGCTTTTAGATTGGCGAGTCTCCATGCCGGCGTTAGTAGAGTGTGCACCATTGGCGTAGGAAGCTGTTCAAGATTGAGGTTGAACTTTGTTTCGGATTTTCCCGTGGGGAGGGGTCTAAGAGAAGGGTTTCCCCCTCCCCTTTGGAAAATGTTTGGATATTTGAGGGCCCTTAGATGCAATTTGGTGCATCATTTTGGACAAATTTAAGGTACATTACTGCAAATTTTTGACATTTCTTACAGATGAGACAAATAAGGGGTTTTCGTCCTTGGACTAGGGGACGGCAGCATAGCTCCGCCCACCACATTTTTGACTGGGGCCTCTAGCCCCCGCTTCCTATGCCTACGCTGTGCATTCTGCCTAAGACATATGTCAAGTATCCGTTTTCGAAAAGATTAGGGGTAATTTACACAACAGGGATAAGGCATGGTGGCTTAAAGTGTTGTACAATACCCCTAACTAGAAAACTTGAAGTTTATCCGACAGTAATTGGGGGAAAAGCGCCGTACTGTTTGTATTACATGCCGTTGCTTTGTTGCCGTACATCTTAGCCAAAGCATAGCTTCAGTCCAATCACCAGACGTCATTCTTCCTTACTTTAATTTTCTATTCTTACGTATGAGAAATGAGTACATAACTGGATCATTGTGACTTGCTCAATTTATATTCCACACGTTGGTTTAAGTTTTCTTGCATTAAGATTCTACGAACCGAAACACATTCTTTAACCCCATACAGTAAAATGTAACAAATGACACAACAAACAATTCAGCTGCAAAACGTTGGCTAGAGGTATCCGACAACTACAGGGTGCAATACTCATTTCAATACCCCACCAAGTTCGAAACTGTATAATGTCCAATGTTCTTTAAGCATGAATCCTTCACAACTTTTCGTGACAAAGAGCGTAAATGGCTTTTCTAAAGCGTGTCCGGTGTGCGTGGCGGGCACGTGGCAGTGTCCAAAAGTTATTCAATCGGGAATCAAGAAGCCCTAGTGTAGAGTGATGAGGTTCCCGTTTAAGCCTCTGCAAGCATTTAGACTCCAGATGATTTGAGGCGTAATCTAAGGCATTTCCCCCATCAATTTAATCCACACTTTCACCATTTTTGAGTTTGATAACACTTAATTAGCTACACTGTAAGTTATGAAATCAAACAAGTTGCAGCGCCACTAAGAGAGCATGGGGTCATTTCCTCCTAGTCAAGGACCTACCCCAACTTGCCCCACCAGTCCGCTTGGTCCAAGGGTATAAAGCGTACAGGTGCAATGCGCACACTCAACATGTCCCACGATTCCTGATTGCGCCCACCATCTCCACCTATTTTTGAAACCTAGTGGCGCCGGCGAAAAAACTTTCCCACTTTTGATAGGCTTCTGGATAAACAAAATGACAAACGATGTGATATCCAACCCCGTATCCAAGGAGGTCAGCCCCCAGGCTAGAATATTTAAAATTACCATTGAATTAATGCAGCAAATGTCTCCCCTTCAGAAAATATTTAACCCCGAAGTTTTTTGTCACCCCTTTCAGTGCCTTGTCCGACTACGGGCCTAGTGATGTCCCCTCCACTTTCAAGTGTGGGGGCCATGTGTCCCCGTTTCTCACCTGTTGACGTCCAGGGTCGTGCCAACTGTAGCCAAAACCTATGTTAGTCTATTACAGTTAGGCCGCTAATACTGCATTCATTTGTAGTTTCTATATCGAGCTTCTTCACCGGCTGAAACCGACATACAATTCTAAGTGTTTCTTTCCCTTGATTTCATTTAATGCAAAAGTGATAAAAGTCGAGTAATGGGGAATGTTCATAAATCGTTCTTGGTAGAGGTTTAAGGTCTTACTGGTAAGCAAAAATGTGAAAATGTTCACATTTAACAAGGGAAAAATAAAATGAGTCGATGATATCAGAATTCGATAACTACATGTTAGTTACAATTTTAACCGACACAGAATCAGCGTTGTACTTACAGTATGCACACTCTTCCCTCGTCATGAACTCATCTTGCAATATTATAAAGACGCGTTTAAAGTCTTAAAACATCGCACATCATTCCACAAGCAGTTCTCCTTACATTGTGCCAAAGCTTCAATGCCATTCTGTGATTCTGCTTCACGTTTTCTGTAACTATTATGATTACCCCTTTACATTAAGAGACAATGAAGTTGAGAGTTTGGTCCTCTAGAAAATTTCTCCGTTGCAATTTTTAAAAGCATGACCACTGGCAATGATCTGAATCATTCTGAACACCAATGTTCGGTAGAAACATACAGTACAGCTATAATTTAATTCAGAGATCGTTAAGGAATAACTTTGGACACGGAAGGTTTTAATGTTCAAGCTCTTTAGTAGAACTGCATCGGGAATACAGATTGAAGCGTCAGCATTTGAGCCTCCGTCATATTTACAAGATTTTGTTGGGAAGATTTACTAGTACTATTTACGTTAAAAGTGATTGGTCTTTCTTGAAGCAAACATGAAGGTGGCTCGTCATTTCGTTCTTCCTGCTTGGTTACTTGGTCTAGATTTAGTGTCATATTTTGATGCGTTCTTTCTTCTGTAAATGTCTCTGAAACGCCATGCCGACGTACATAACCTTCTCTAAAATCAGCTGTCAGATTTGTCATCACCTGATTTGGTGGCGAATCCACATGACTAAGGAACCCTTCATGACATTTAGTTCTTGTGACAAAATCAGTTTTTGACTTCGTGAAAGCTCCTAATCCCAAGGTACAGTCTTTGCTGAAACCAAAACTTTGACGTAAATTATTCTGAATATCCTCCTCATCACTAACTGGCTCGGTCTTCGTCTGCAAACAGGAGCGATCATTTTGTAATTCAACAGTGTTAGCTTCAAAGATAGGCAGTCGGTATAGTTCTTCATTAGGGCTGTCTGCCTCATCACGTTGTTCTGTTTTCACATGTAATTCAGATTGACCACTTTTTCCTTCATCTTTGCCTGTTGCGACAGAACGGGGTCTCTCTCGTTCATTATTTTGGTCAACTTCGTCGTCACTAACAGGTTCGGTTTTCGGCCGGTAACTGGGACGACGGTCAGATAGTTCAACAATGTCAGAATGGATAAAACTGTGTCTTTGCATATTATTATTATTATTTTTATCATCCCCCTCATTTACTGACTGGTTTGTCGTCGGTAAATTCCACCATGGTGGTAGAATGTCGTTGCGATTTTGTCTAACATGAGAAAGTTCTGGATTAGAATGATCAAGCATTGCATCAGAAGACTGAGGTAGGATGCTGCTAGGACTTCCAGTTGTGTGATCCTCTGCTTCTGATTCAAGTTTGATTAAAGTGCCCACTGGGGTATCGCATTGAGGAGCGGACGGCATTACAGATAGGTCGCTATATAACCCTCTTCCACCTCTGAATCTCTCGCTATCAAAATAAGGCTCACGTAAATCTCGTACAGAGTCTTCGTAAGGGTATGCAAAATCACTCCACGTCTTTTGTGTTTCTTTTGTTTTATTTTCGTCACATGAAATTGACTCTGCAACTCTTTGAAGGGCCATAACATCAGGTTTACTTTCTTCCACATCGTCAGTGGTTGGGGCTTCATTGAAATTGAATTGAAGTTGCTCATGGTTACCCGATGTTTCGTCTATTTCTTCCTTCTTAGGTACAATCCATCCATATTCTTCTATTTCTTCTAAATTTAACTTAACAAGCACAATCTTAGCAAATTTCATCTTCAGTCGATGTTTCACATTTAATTCACTTGTAAATTTTGCCCTCTCTTCAACGATGTCATCATCTAAGACTTCCATTCTTCCGGTGTGATTGCAGCTAATAGCACGACTGCTTTCAGTGTCAGTTGGGGCATCTGGAGTGTTGTGAAATGTATTACCAGCTTCTTCTTCAACAGGAGAGTCGATACCATACTGATCAGTTGATTCAGAGTCGACCTCGGAATGGTGAGTTGATTCCGAATCGACATCGGAATCAATACACAAGGAAGATGCATCTGTACTCGGCTCCGATGTTACATCTGATTCGTAGTATTTTTCGTCTTCAGAGCTGCTGTCTCTTGCTGCGGGTTGTCGGTTTACACTCGCCGGCTTATTCTTCTTCCGATTTTGTGATTTTGGATCTGGCGAGCTTTTATTTTGTTCATCATGTTCTTCTAACTCATTAGCAAGAGGCGGTTTGTCTTTGGCAACATTCTTTGCAACATACTGCTGACTTTCAATCCGTTCACACAAATGATGCGCAGCCACATGGTCGTGATAACCTTGTACGGTCCGCTCATAGGAAAATGAGCATACGTTACATTTTACCATGGTTTTGCTGTTTTCAGAATAATCAACAAGACTTCTTGTGGTGGATATCAAAGTGTTATGATTATCCACCGTTGAGTTTTGAGGGGTGTTGTTGACCGGATTTCCAGAGCTGTCATTCACGGCAGGAATTTCAGGGGCGGTATTCTTGCTATCGCTAGTGTTCTGAGCGTAGCTGTTCTTTGGTTCTTCTTCCATTAATAGGTTGCGAAGTGGTTGTTTACAGTCAGGTACAGCTATTTGATTTGAAGTACTTTTAGCTACTTCTTGAAAAGTTCCGTCCTTCTTATTGTCATAATTTTCCACAGACGTGTTTGAAAGGTTGTCCTTCCTGAAATGCGCATGCGCATCTTGGGTGCCAATTTTACGACCATCACGTGGTAAATCGTTTTCCATATCTTCTTCAACTTCTTTTGGCGAATCTTCCATGTTTGGGGGCATCTTATCACATGGCTCATTTGAAAGTTTTTCCTCTGGCTCTGATTCTCTATCCGATTCACCGCAATTTCTTCGTTTCTTTCTTTTTCTTTTATCTCTTTCGCTTTTTTGGTCAAAGTAGTCTTCATCTGAGGATGACGAAGTTTCTTCTGCATAAGATTTCATCGTAGTGGCCCGTTTTTTTCTGCGGCGTGGAGGTAGCTTCTCAGCCAAAGCGGTTTTCTTTACTCTCTTTGCAGTTGCAGATCGCCCCGTGCCATCTGCATCCGAGCTACCGCAATCTTCCGCCAGAGATCCGTGAGTCTTTTCGTGTTCTCGGAGTCCTCTTTTCGTCCTATATTCTAGAGAGCAAACCCGGCACTTGCGAAGAAATTCCTTGGCGACATCCCCGGTTACAGCGTGAAGTTTAAGATGTCTATTTAAATCTCGTACACTTCTGTAACGATTATCACACTGGTCGCAATCCAGAAGTTTTTCTCCTTTCTTGTGGGTGAGAAGATGTCTAGTGAGTGAACAACTTTGAGAGAAAGTGAGGCTACATTTAGAGCAAGCGTATGGTAATTCTCCTGTGTGGATACGGATGTGTCGCGATAGTAATTCATTGGACAGTTGTTTATTGCAAATTGGACAAATCCCGGGAGTTTTCACTTCTCTTTGTACTTTTTTAACTTCAGATGAAAAGTAATCACTTCTCTCTATCGCATTGTTGGATTCAACACCATTCTGCTCGACAGCATGAGCACGGGGAGTTTCACTCCCAATATTTGACTTATTTGAATCATGCTTCCCTATGCCTTTCGGAATTTCTTTAGAGTTTCCTTTCAGTACGAGGTGAAACACAAAGCAAAAGGACACGGTGTGTGTCATAAGTGTAGCCCTGTCGTCGAATGCTTGGTGGCATCGTGCACATTTATACCAAACTTTCCCAATGGTCCTCTCTGTCTGAGGGCGATCCTTCGGCTTATCTTCAACTTCTGCTTTCTCAGAATGAGCCGTTAGCTGTGTTTCTTTTGACTGCATTGCAGAAGATGTCGCCAGAAATCACAGCACAAATATTTATATGGTAATAATCTGTAAGGAGAAAATTAAAGTGTGTAAAAGAAATATAGTAATTTAATTATATGATCATCGCTGCTGTTCGTATTTGAGAAATTTGTAGACAACGGTTGTTATCCGGGGCAAAGAATCTAGAGCTGACGTGAGACATTTGATATGCTGATAATGAAATCGTATTTTTTTCAATCGATTGTGAGGTCATGAGATTTGACGGACATGGAAAATTAGATGAGAACATCGGGGCAGGATTGAGCGCGGCGGCGTAGACGCATGGGTATGAAGCTTCGAAATTTGAATTGGCCGCAGGGAAGGGAAGGCGCAAAAGGCGGGGAGATAATCACAACTTCGTTTCAGTAGCTGAGGCTCATGGTCCATGAAGGTGTGAAAGAGCCACTTCAAACAGTTCTCTGATAAGTTGTCTGTGGGCCCGAAGCACCCTTCTTAACAAGCCGAGTCCATTAGCCTGTTGTATTGTCCATTTAGCAATCCACGGGACCAAGCTTGGTAGTAAAGTCCCGTTTCTACAGTATATTGAAGGAGAACGCTTACAAAGATCTTATCGATTTGAGAAGGGCCAAGCGGTAGATGGATGGAATGCAGTGGAGGAGCTTGGGAATTTCGTCAGAGGTGGCGAGAATGGCCTGTAGGGAGCTGTAATGTAGGTAAGAACTCTATGCCTCAATACGGTGGAACCCTACAAATGGCACAGACAGGCGATTTGAGTCAGTCAGGGGAGCGAACGACCCCACTTACTATATGGACACTCCGCCGCTGGTGGAATGAGTGAACGAGGTTTCACAAGAAGCAATTTTGACGAACAGTTTCGCAACACCAAGACCAAAAATAGATTTTCAAATGGATGTTGATGTTGATTCATAATTACTTACCGTAATATAGAAGTGCACTCCTTAAAGTTCAACAGTTTGTAATGTACCTGAGATCATCATAAGGCTCCTTGCAGCCTGTTTATGGTTCACTTAATCACGCACGCAGAATATGGGAAGTCAACCTTAACGACATTCTATCCTATATGTTACCTCCGAATTTTGGCCAGTTTGTAATCAATTTTCGTTGTATTTGTATTGTTATAAGAAGATAAAGTTATCCCATTTTTAACTCGACGTGAACTTTACGCAAAACAAGTAACCACGGGGAAAGTGTGGGCGACATCCCCCATGAAAGTTTGCCGCTCCCTCAGTCGCCGCACTGGCGATCTGTGCCAAAAAAATTCACTCGGCGGGGCTACTCAACTTGATAATGATAGACGCTTTACCTGTTTTTTGCTCTGAAGAGGATAATTCTCTAATAAAAACCCGCCGTGGAATTACTACCGTTCCTTCAATGTATCTATTGTAAGTTCCATTCCACATATAGATAGCACAAATCCTGATCACCTTGCAAGTAACATGTAGGTTAAGTACACAGTTTATGTAGAGATCGTAAATTTCATCCCCATATCGCAAAGCCTAGTTTCTGTTCTCCTGTGTGTGTCATACGGTAAGGTCAGTTGCTGGCCACCTACGGAGCAAAGTTTGGCTATTTCATCGGGTAGTCCAGGTGGTTTCGATACAATGTATGTTATCCCCGATACGGTCTACATCCCTACAGTTTTTCATTTTTTTTCTTTAAAAAAAAATCGCTCGCTTCGCACACTTTGCAATGTCGCCATTCAGATTAAAAAAAAAAACTATGAGTGCACAACTCGGTTGTTGAAGTATTAAGTGATATTATATTAAATATGCCCTGAAATGGTATGGGATATAGTTAGGCTCCTTCATGTCCCCTTCTCACCACCCCCTCATTATAGGGGCTGTCGGAACTTGCGGTCACTGGCATGACAAGACTCCTATCTAGAAAATTCTTTCACCACACATAGTCCGTTCACTTATTTTAGCTTTCAAAAGGATCATTTCTGCAATAAAATCCAACATTTTCGGTGCGCTCTGCACACTCTTCCTCAGTTCCTTACTTATAGTTACAACCCTTTCCACCTTTTCAAGTAACTTAATAAGTAGAATACATGGATTTATGTAAATGTGGAGAATTTCATCGCATTTCGCTAAACTTGTTAATGTTCTCTTGTGCCTGTCGTGAGGTACGGCTAATGAATTGAGGAGGTGAAGAACAATATTTCTACAAGATAAGAACAGAAAGCCCAAAGGCTTAGGGATTCCCTGCCATAGAAAATGTTGGGATTTTCTTGGGAATTCTTGGGAAATTTTGCTTTTCAACCTCTCTTCCTCCAACAATAATGCATCCATGTACCACGTATGAAATCTATCCAAGTTTCCTACATTGAGAAATCATGTTGAGAAGGTTCTCAGACTTTGACCCCAGATGACATTTGACCTCCAGCAAGGGCAACTTGTTTCTTCTCACCATAAGGCATGCACATACCGATTATGAAATCTATCCAAGTTTCCTACCTTGAGATATCTTGTTTACAAGGTTTTCAGTGTTTGACTCCCCGTGACCCCAGATGACCTTTGACCTACACCAGAAACAATAGGCCTCATCTTCTCACCATAATGTATCCACATACTACATATGATATCTATCCACGCTTCCTGCCTTGAGATATCGTGTTTACAAGGTTTTTGGCTTTTGACCTCCGGTGACCTCCAATGACTTTTGATCTCCACAAAAAACAATAGGGTTCTCCCTCTCAACATAAAAAGTCTATATACTAAACATGAAAAGTGTCAGTCATTGCTACCTTGAGATATCGTGTCTACAAGCCACTTACAAGGTTTTCGAAGTTTAACCTCCTGTGACCTCAAATGACATTTGACCTCCACCAAAACGACAGGGCTCTTCTTCTCAACATGACAAAACTATATATCAAATATGAAAAGTGTCCGTCATTCCTATCTTGAGATATCGTGTTTACAAAGTTTTTGCAGTTTAACCTCTGGTGACATCAAATGACCTTTGACCTCCACCAAAACGACAGGGTTCTTCTTCTCAACATGACAAATCTATATACTAAATATGAAAAGTGTCGGTCTTTCCTACCTCGAGATACCGTGTTTACAAGGTTTTCGGCTTTTACCTCTGGTGACCTCAGATGACCTCTGACCTCCACCAAAAACAAAAGGGTTCTTCCTCTTAACATGACAAATCTATATACCAATTATGAAAAGTGTCGGTCATTGCTATCTTGAGATATCGTGTTTACAGGCCATTTTCAAGGTTTTCGCAGTTTTTCCTCCGGCGACCTCAAATGACCTTTGATCTCCACCAAACACAAAAGGGTTCTTCCTCTCAACATGACAAATCTTCATATCAAATATGAAAAGTGCCAGTCATTGCTTACTCAAGATATCGTGTTTATAAGGTTTCTGATTTTTTACCTCTGGTGACCTCAGATGACCTCTGACCTCCACCAAAAACAATAGGGTTCTTACTCTCAACATGACAAATCTATATACCAAATATGAAAAGTGTCAGTCTATCCTGAGATATCGTGTTTACAAGCTAAGCGTCACATACACACACATACATACACACATACACGACATCACCATCGCATAGATTCCTTACCTGCCTTCCGCAAGGAATCAAAAACCCATGAAATCAGCGCCTAAGCGCCATTTCCGGCGATCTGGGATGTATTAAAATCTCAATTTTGTTGGTAGGCTCGGCGCCAACAAATAGTGGCGCTCCGCTTAGTGGCTACGCCACTGATACTGAGAAGGCGTCCTCCTATGAAATGGTTAAGCCCCCCCCCCCCAGCGTTCCCCACTAAAATATCCTGGCTACGCCACAGCCTAAGTTACATTATAACTAACATTATTCAATACTGGTCTGTTTTTCTTTCGACATTGCAACAAATTTTCTCCTCTATAATCCCATGTTTTGGAATGTAATTGAGCAACAGACATGGGGAATTCACAACTATTACTTTCTCGGTGGGAAATCCATATCCCTATCTCTTTCCAATGCTGGGCGCCAGCATGGAAATTTTTTGTTTTAATACGTACTCTTATCCACCCTCGCTTTATAAAATACACTTCACCGGAGCACCTGAGTAGTTTGTACCCCCTTACTAGGTTAACTACCGTCAGTAGTTTTTACCTGTCGTATAAGTGGTATCAGGCATGTAGCCAAGGGGAGAGTTTGGGGGATGAAGCTCCCCTCCCCCATGGCTCAAGCTTGAAAAAGAAAAAAATGGCAAAAATCATGTGTCTTGGGGGAAAATATGCTGACACGATTAACTTCATTTCGTCTGAGGCACAAACATTGCACCATTTGGCATCTGGAGACCTATAAATGCCGTAAAATTGGGTTTTCTCCAAAGAGGTGGGGGGCCCTCCCCTTATCCACTTCTTCATATCACACGGTGAGGGGACCAAGGGCTACATAAGGCCTTAGCGTGGTACAGTATAATTTTGATGGGATCCAGAGGGAAAATCTCCGAAATGTCTAAGACATTAATACAATGCGAACACTAGCATGGAGCTTTCACAATTGCCCTCCGAATGACACCGAGAGTTACACCAAGCTCTTCACAGATCACAATTCATTTCACAGTTATCGTATTTTTACTTAGGATAAAATGTTGCATGAACGGACGGAAAGGGTATTTTTTGAATTCATTTGTTGTTCGAGTAAATTCAAACCATAAAGTTAAGAATGTTGCTAAAATTATAAGATTGAAATCAAATTTATACCTGCTTCTTACTTCGGGTGTACACCAGTAGCGTAACGTAAGGGGGTAGGGGGCTGTCGCCCTCCACTTGTCGTCCTGGGATGGTCTGTCGGTACATTTGCTGATCTTGTCAATACATCCGCCGACTGTGGAACTTAATAGGTATATCGTATATTTAATATGCTCAGAAAGTATTCCACATGGCTCTTTATCA
>WURT03036130.1:0-15008 GCA_009936505.3 Holothuria glaberrima
TCACAAATGCAGTAACTTCTTTTGCTGATATCTCGAGTAATACATGTCCGATTTGAATGAAAGTTTCACCAAAATGCGAAGATTTAGTTCTTCTTTCACATATGAAAAGTAAATTTTCGCTTGAACCCTTCTTTTAATGTTTTGTAATTAAGGCTGAACTTTACAATCCTTGCCAAAAGAACACTTGCCAGCCTGAGCCAATATCGCAGAAAAGCCCTGAAGAAGTTAAAGAGCACAGTAATAATTCCCTACAAAAATAAGGAACTAATTAAAAAAATTCAACAAATCACAGAAAATCATCATTAAAACTATATTCCGATTGACAACCCTAACTATCTTTATAGGATATTGTACATAAAATTTAAAGCATGATATCTGAGATGTTATGCAGGACCAAAACCTAACCAAGGTGGCGGAAACAACGACATGACCGCCGATATAACGATCATAATGTATAAAAATTGAATGTAAAATAATCACTAAAATACTTTTGACACAGTTGCCCTTCATATCTCACCATATTTTACGATGAATAATCCAGATCTACTTTTCAAAATATTTTTTTTTTATTTCAGGCCAATCAAGATGGCGGCAAAAGTAAATGCCCCCAAATGCAATAATTATGTTCATACCGTATTATAGAAAAATAATCATTAAAATACTTTTTTCACGTAGGAAAACTTAACCTCTGTCCATATTCTGTTATAAACATTCAAAACGAATCTTTCTGAACACTTTTTGAAGGTTCAAAGTCAAGCAAGATGGCGGAAATAGCAAAATGGCGGCTAATTTTAAAATTTCAATATATTATTATAATAGGGAAATAATCCTTAAAAAATAAATTTGTGACAGTTGCTCTTTATATTTGGCCATATTTTGAGCCAGATTATTGAAACTTATTTTGCAGAACATTTTTGTTGGAATCATTTCAACCAATGGCGGAAATAGCAAAATTGCTGCTAATGGTATATTTAGTGGTTTAATAACATGGAAAATAATCTTCATAAATATTTTTAACACATTTTAGCCTAAAATCTGTCCATAATGTGTACTAAATTTTCACAACGTATTTTTCTGGACACGTTTTTTTCAGGTTTCTGGTTAATCAAGATGGTGAAAATGGCAAAATGGCCGCCCATATAATTATTATAATATATTGAAATAATGAGAAAAATATTTATGAAAAATATGTTTAACACATTTGCTACCCGTATATGGGGGTGGGGGTTATCCGTGAAGTGCCTCTGGCCCATGGCCTGTTTGATCCGTCTCAAAAAGAGGCACAGACTTAAACGCTTCTACAAAGGCTAAGTCTGTCTTTGAAGCCACAACGACACCATTAGGCTGGTTTGACTGATTTAAATCAAGTTAAATCGTGATTTATAATCGCTTTTTTTGTAAAATCTCATTGAATTAAATCACATGTTTGACAGTTTAAAGTATTTTTGCATAAACTAAAAGCAACTTGAACTGACATTTGCTTCAGATATTCCATAAACCTCTTGAAACAGATTAAATAACTTATTTCACTTTATTTTGGACCTGATTTTCCCAAGACTCCCCGGGCATGGTGCAGCCTTTCAACAATGAAGTATGTTGTCTCTGTGGAAAGCATTGCAAATGTTCTAAAAGTGTGGTATCCAAAAAGTCACTGATGGATTCGGCACTTGTGCCTTGGTGTAAAAGTAAATGGAAAGCAAGAGAGAAGATTCATCTCAACACTGTCAAAGTGCTTCTGGGGTCTGCAATATAAAACGAAAGAAGGGGGAGAGGGTTCAACAAACCATTGGAGGGGGAAGCACGAGGGCAAGGAATCTGCAGTCTCAGAAGGAAATTTTTATACACTGAAAAGTCAGAACAAGTCTGGGAGTGTCATTTCTGAACACATTGGACAAAGGTGGTCAGTGGTCAGTACTTGGTTGTTGGATGTCACCTGCTGCGTTGCGTACAATAGCCTGTCTGAGCTTCCCAGCCGTAAGGCACTTACAAAGAAGTGTAGAGCTGGTTAGCCCAGGGGGCGTAGCTAGGATGAAATTTTTAGGGGAGCCTAGGTATCAAATGTGGGGAGTCATGGCATTGATCGTCGTCCTGTGGAGTGAGTCAAAGGGGAGGGGTCTCCCCACCACTTTGAGAAAATCTTGAATGGTTAGGCGTCCTTGGATGCAATCTGGTGCTTAATTTATGATAAAAAAATTATTTTTTGATTCCATACGTGCGCAAAATGTGTTTTTTACACGTTTATTTTTCTTAGTTCTTACACATTTTATTAGGACACAAACTTGGAGGGGGATAACGAACATCTCGGGGCCAGCCCCTCCCCCACGCTACGCGCCTGGGTTAAGTGACTGGATCAAAAACAATTTCAACGGTTTAAATTTCACTTCATCAGTGGCAATATACCTATTTAGTCCTCTTAAATACCTAATTTTCGCTTTCTGTGTCATACAAATGGTACAACGTGATCAAACTAACTGGGAACGGATACAGATGGGAACAACATAGGTTAGAAGGGGTAAAAGGGTGGAATTGGCTTTGAGGTTGAGTGTACTGCCTTGCACACTAGAGGTCCCCGGATCAAATCCCGGTGGAACCACTTGCCTGCTCTGCTCAGTTCAGCTGTCGAGCAGTGGTGCAGAGCAAGGAACATCCTCCCTCCCGGCCTTTGAGAAAGTGACTAAAGACTGGGAAAACACTCACTTCCGTCGGATGGAGACATTAAACGTCGGACCCGGGAGCAAAATTGGGAGAGTACACGCTTACCTCTTTAACCTCTGAGCACTCGTCAAAGAGAGAAGGCGAATCTCGCCTGTGTTCATCCATACTTACTGGTATATGGTCTTCGATGAGCCAATTGGCTTCCTGAACCTCAAACGTTAAACTCAAGAAGAGAATCCTATGATCTGCGTTTACAATAGTGCTGTAAAATGCACTAACCCATGTGAGAGCTAATACCAGACCCCGGGGATCTTCACTAAAACGGGAAATTGAAACAAACGATGGATTTATTTAAACCTCACACACTCTCATCATAAGTCAGGTAACAATGCGTGGTACAATTTGTGTCCTTGTCCAGCATTTCTGAAAACGGATTGACAGTATTTCTTAAATTTGGACAGTGCTAAATTATATAGGCCTACATTGTCCATATTCCAAAAGTACAGAATTCCCCGAGAATTTTGTACAGTTCGTTGATCCAACTTTACCATCATGTATGTTTATCCAGGGATGCCGGCAAGGTACTAACTCCCTACAACGAGCTGGTAGACCTCTCACGCTGCACAAGTCTAAAGTATTCCCGTTATACCTCAGTGTCTATATAATAGATGACTCACTAGAGCGATAAACATTTATTTGGGTTGTCACACCACGAGTGCCTCAATCGAATGGTCATTAACCCACAGAGTAAATATGACTAAAATAATAATTCTCCGTTGAAACTTTTATGTGTCATAGGTCACCCGTTCATTTATTGGACGGTGAAGACGTTTAATAGAGGAAACCGTTGATAAAGCATTGTATGTACTGTTGGTGCAGGGAGCTATAAAGCCGAACGCACACGGACGACAGAAACGCGAAACATGAAACAGAAAACGTGTTTTCGCGCTGACGTCCGTGTGCGTTGGACGAAAACCAAAATAAGCGTTTTCGTCCAAAACACATCTTTAGTTAAACACTTGTTTCGCGAATCAAGCAGTGCTTGTTTCGCGAAAACACGAAAAGTGTTTTCTGTCTCGTTTCGCGTTTTCTGTCGTCCGTGTGCGTTCGGCTAAAGAGGGTTGGTGTAAGGTCAATTCTAGCGCATATAGTGCATGGGAACGGCCACTGATGGTGAAGCATTCATGGCCAGGTAAAAGAGCCAATGCAAGAGTTGGGGAAATTAACTAAACAAAGTAACTGACTCCTTAATTCGACACTGAACTGCGAACGATAATGTAAAAGCTCGGAAGTCACTCTTTAAACAAAAGAAAGCAGGTTAAAAGCTGTAGATGTAATTA
Organism: Holothuria glaberrima; assembly: GCA_009936505.3. Classification (NCBI taxonomy): domain Eukaryota; kingdom Metazoa; phylum Echinodermata; class Holothuroidea; order Aspidochirotida; family Holothuriidae; genus Holothuria; species Holothuria glaberrima. The sequence goes on from WURT03036130.1 coordinate 3,996, forward strand.
TCTAACAAAGAGACGCCTATTACGAGTGGTTATCGTTAATTCTCTAACGTTACCTAAAATGTACTACATTCGCAAAACCCCTCGTAAACCGGCCCGTCGTGGACTTTAATTCTAACAGACGACTCCTCTCTTTTGCATGGTCCCCAAACGCAAAACAGATGTCCCACGCAAGGTCTATAGGATACAATAAATAGCTAAATAGTATTAATAAGACAGCATGGCGACATATACTAATCAAAGTATAGCTTTTGTTGAGTTATGCAAGCTTGCATGAAGCGGTACTTTTTGGAGATATCCACCCTGATCCCCATTATTATCTTTTCGTCATCTTTGCCTTCCTTAGTGCTTCTGCCTCCTCGTCCTCTACTTCCTCAATCCCCGTTTCCTAAGCTCTCCACGTCCTAAGACCTTCCCTTCCTACAACACATTCTCCCCCCCCCCCTTCCTTCCTTCCTTCCTTCCTTCCTTTCTTCCAGGTTAACAGTCCTAATTCTCAGCTCTGTGTCGGTGGCCCTAGTGATGGGCCATCGTCTGTATACACTTGTTTCGTATTATTTAAATTTACTTGTGAAGGCTTGCACGCTTTATTAGACTAATTTCGGACGATTTGGTGATTTGCATACATAGATTGATGCAATACAAGAGACAGTTTTCCTTTCGTCTGAGTGAGAAGAACATCCACATTTCTAACACACAACTGTTTGAACATTCCGTCCAGAAGGACCCACAAAACAACGAAAACAATAAAAAAGATATACCAACGCAAACTTGGAAACAAATTGACAAAGCATGCATACCTCTTGCATTTACTGTTTGTGGGATTAGGGGGACGAGGAGAAGAAAAGGGGCGGGAGTTGTGACTTCCTTGAAGACTACAGAGGAAACAAAAATGCTTGAAGTTGGAAAAATGACATCCTGTATCCAAATCCAAAAATATCAGGGAACATCGTCGTTATTGAAAAGAACTAGGATACAATGTGGGTTATGATACTTGACCCGCCTTTATTGCTTATTGCCGTTTTCCTGCTAGGAAAATAAATAACGGATATAGTCTTCATTTTACAACTGCTTGATCTTCTAATGTAAAAAGTAAACTGTAAAAAGATCCACTTATTACTATCATAGTTTTATAGGTGAACAGATCCGAGTCGTGCCCTAGAATTGTTACACTACTATTGATGTTAGTTCACGTGGTAGAAGAACTCGTCCGATTTATACAGGCACAAGAATGCCTTGCAAACATTTTGAATGGCAAAAGTCACACAATGTTAATTAACTATACGTACCATTTTGCTATATCCTAAATGGCATTTGCATAGACCTTTTGTTACGGGAGTAGAGTTCTGTAGAAAAAGGGTTGCTTTTTCCAGTTCAATTACTTTCGTGAGAATTTTCTAAGAAATATTTGCATTGAGAGTAATCAAAAAGATACGCATGAGAAAAGAAAAGACGTTGACTTGCACTGTTTAACTGATGTTTTGGAGGTGGACAAAAAGCGACCCGATATTCCTTTTCTTGCCGCTCTCTACAACAATATTTTTGAATTTGAAACACATATTTATGCTGCTCGTTATTTTGGCTTTGAATCATGATTGTGTTGTGAGAAAACACTTAAGGCAATAAGCAGTCGCCACAAAGTTTGCTTTGAAAACTCAGCAAACTCTTGCAAATCTCCTCTTCTTGCATTACAAGCACCTCCGAAGACGTTTTGAACATAACTATTATAAACAATAGTTAATCAAGGCGAAATTCTCCTTGAATTTCACAATTCACTAACAAAAATATTTTCACATGATCAAAATAGACCATTTATGAACTAGAGTGACGGGGCATACTAACTCTGCTTGGGGTGACTGCATTTTCTCCTTTAAAATCCCATTTTCCGTATTTTCCAGACTTGGAAAACTTAGCAGCCACAAAAGTATTACACAAATGCACGCAATGATAATGGAACGTGCCCATAATATCATAAGGCTTGCTCTAAAAAAATCAATAGCTCAGATTCAAGTTTGCAAAATAATATATATGGGTCTGTGCCCCCCCCCCCCAAAGACTTTAAAAATGGAACCTTCTGCCGTTGTGCGTGATGCGCCGCATAAGCAATGGCGTAAGGGAGAATAAGCCAGTGAGCCACAACTGGAAAAAATTCCGTAGCCGGCTCGACTTGAACCAATTGGTTGGAAACTGGGCCGTAAAACCTCATCTAAATAACTTACTAACTAACCCCCCCCCCACGCCCCTCCTGGAAGAACCTCAAATTATTGCATCCTTTGGTTTTAGTATATTCACATTTTGGTGACAACTTTGGGTTGTGTATTTAGGAGCTAAAGGTTGAGCATACTTATACCGCCTTATATCATGCAATGCCTCTTACCTCTACAATAGGAGATGATTGAACTCGTATGCTCCAGCACACCGTGATGAAGAATGCTCCAATAAATAGCCTCATTGTGGAGTAAACGTTTTTTCTTTGAGTGTTATATCACCAAAACGAAATCACAGCTTTATCAAATACGACGGCAGTGAAGTTAATACCGCCACGATGGTAACCAGATAACGGCAACTATTCGCAATGGTAGCGATACCGTTCTCATTAGCTGTATTTAAATCGTCCTCCTGCCCACTCCGAGAAGATCGAGTGAACCGCTTCCCACCGTGTCTCATAAAATACCATGCAGAGATTTTATTAATAACTATTACGACAATGTATCAATTGCTTCGACGACCATAATGTGATGATAGGAAAACAATGTTTCCCGAAGAGACCCAGTCACTCTGTTACACCTCCTCTTATTCCTGAAGCGGTTGTCCCTTTTTGGCAGAACAATGCGATTGGGCCAAAAAAATTCTTCAACTAAAGCCACCTGTACCTGGCGTCTGTCTCCTCAAAACTTGACCATAGAAATAGAGGTGTCTTGTAGAGGACGTTTCGCTCTTATACTTATAGTTGGGTTTGCCGCATGATAAATACAGCTTATGAAGATGCGATCAAGGTTTCGTAACCGGCAATCACTGGTTTACTGTTTTACCAGTGAGCAATTATCTCCGTGGAAGTTGAATGTTCGCACTCCGAACGAACAAGTTGACAGCAAATTGTGCTCCGAACTTCCGATGTCATATGAACTTAGTGAAGGAATAGTATTTCAGGACTCTTCTATGACTATCTGTTGTGTACTATAGATCAACCGCGACCTTTGAGGGCAAATCGAAAGTCTACACACTTCTGTGATGCTAGAAATGTCATCCGGTTTTAAGGGTAATGATTCCCCCAACATACAATGCCAACAGAACCTAAGTGGTGTTGATATATTTATAAACATATACAATATATAGTAGCCTATGCTAAGGTTTGATGAGCCGTCTCATTGGTTAATAGTCAAATGACGTTGATATTTTACAATGCTGTTTGAAGACAAGACACATCTTCATGTGTGACTGCCTTGGCAAAAAGCCGTACACCTCAAACCAATTAGCACTTTTATTCCGACAAAACACAACTGACAAAGCTAAGAATATACACCAAGTCAAGCTACACGCCTGAGGTGTTTCCAATAGCTTCCTATGAATGGAACAAAATTTGATTTTGATGCTAGGGTGATCATTTACACGTAAGTTATTCTTCCCACACAGACGGTGGTGCAGACGGCAGTCGTTCCACGCTGTCCCATTGCAAGTCGCACAACCCAATTTAAACCATCATTGAGCTACCACCGAGCTGGAGCTACTGTCCTGATGAAATGCAAATGGTTCTTGTATACGGGTGACATACTACACAATGTGCATTAGCCCATTAGTCATACACACTGACTTGTGATATGGCTCTCTTAATTCTGCACATCTTGAAGGAGATTTCAGTAATCACTTTTCCTCACGAGGATCAAAGGATGCGTTTAAGTTAGAAAAGTAGCAACTCGAAAGACATTACCATTCTCGAGTCACTTGAGCTATAACAAATCTATAGCTGATAGCTATGAGTAAAATTATTACAGTAACTTGTAAGCACATCAGTACGTCAACCTCATGCCTTGCTTACAGTCTCGTCCAAGTACAGGTCGGAAAACTTGATGTCCTTCCAAAATTACACATCCCTTTACGACGGTCGAAGATACTCGGTACTCTACCGGCTGATCCCTGTCAGGCTGTTCTAATTTTTGTATACCATCACAACCTTGATACCCAGAACCCCTTCACTTTTAGCTCACTACTGTGTCTCTCTTCTCCCTTGCCAAGGAAAATATGGAATACGAGTTCACGACCGTCAACTTAGGCTGGCTCATCAGAGGCTCTTTAAATTAAAGTCGTATGGCGCATCCTCAATTCGTCATCTGTTCTCAGTCAAACAGACAAATAGTGCGTGGAAACGTCCGAATTGTCTGAATTTATCCCACGATATGTTGAGCGGTTCAAACTGTGCCTCCTGCCTGCTTGAGGTACTACTACTACACTGTCGTGAGGTACTACTGCTACATTACCGTGGTAGTAGCAACGCACGATAACTAGTGGGGACGGTAAGCAGGTAAACAAAGCATTCGTTTTAATGGCATTACCATCCAAACAAGCAAGTATTCGACCTCTGTCACTCGGCAACTAGGTACGCAAATACTTTTTACCTCACAAACTTGTGGAACGTTGTAATGGTGTCCTCTCTAAATGCCAAACTTGCTTGCGAATGCTGAGGATAGTTTCGGAGGTCGACCCTGTCATAAAAGCCGATACACGTGGAGAATGCGGCCCTGCTGAACGCTTGTGGGATATTTATGACCAGCAAATGGCATTCATGGAGAGGACTTAGCTTTACCACTGGTCTGAGATCCTGTAGAAGGCACAGGAATTCCTCAACAACCGTTGCAAAACAGACAAGACCTTTATGTGTAGTCTTACACTGCTGCTCGGAGAATGCCTTTTCATACCCTGAACACACCATCAGCTGTTAAGTGATGTCAGCGTAATAACTTAAATTTATTCTCGGTTGGGTTCCACCAAAGTCTGGACTCTCACAATTGAACCCAATTTGTCTCCTACGTGATATCTGGGCATAACTTTATTTCGCAAAGAAATGGTGAAGAATCATGTAAGGTGTGAAATACCTGAGATAGCAGGAGCTTCAGGAAAGAACTACCGGAGTTACATGGGGAACCATTCTGCCTGACCAAAGGAGCTGGAGAGTGGAGACCCCCTGATAGGGAGGTAGAGATCACCCTTCCCCCCCCCCCTGCTTGTATCTACACAGTTAATATCCTCACTTATCTTCTCCTTATCTGGCTACAGACCGCGGGCGATGAAAGACTTACTTAAAGAACCACTTCTTAAATATTTAGGGAAAATGATTCAAACAAAAAAAATGATTTTCATACGTGAAATTTGAAGAATTGAATCACAGCAATTTGGTGAAACTTCCATTCAATTCCGACATGCAATTATAGAGATATCAGCGAAAGAACTTACTACATTTTGTGACCCAATGCAAGCTTGAGGCAGGGAGTTGTAACGGGCTTCCTCACATTGATGAACAATGCTTTGTTTCCGTTTCAGTCTGTTGTGTTGACCTTGAAGTTAAAGGGGACAGGTTCTACCATTATACCCATGGAGAATTCGAAGTTTGTACAATGTTATGTCTCTCATGCATTCACATTCCTAAAACATGGGATTATGTAAGAGAAAATTTGTTTTAAAGTTCAAAGAAAACAAAAGTGTTCAATAATGTGAGGTTATGATCTCTTAAGTGCTTACTTTAAATTCACTTTGGGTTGTAAATATGACAATTTTAATTGTCAATACCTTGAGAACCACACATCGGATTCCGATGCATATTTCACCAGAATGCTTAGAATAAGTACCCTTCTAACATATTTAAATTCATTTGAAGGGAAAACAGGCACAAGCAGTAGAAATCCCACACTTTTGAACGTCCATTTATTTTCTACTTTTTTTCCACAACAGCACTTACCCAGGCTGAATTTCATAACACTATTACACTAATATCTTCTGTCAAAAAGCAAAATCAAAAAGCAAATCGGTATCCATTTAACGCTTCAAACAAGGAAACGTAAAATCGAGAGCTGGAATCCAGCACACCCTGTTATGCCAATTATATTATATTATAACTATACCTGTATACGTTGTTTGCATTTCACGTTGGGACACCGCTCTACAAATTTCGTGAACTTGACAAATCTAGTGACCTTTTGCTTTGCTACCGTACCGGTATTATATGGTGAAAAAGTCTAATATTCTATCAGTTTGAGTGATAGGGGCTTACAGATTCATTGATTTTCCCGGCGAACAGGTTTTGTAAGATCATCTGATCGGAGTAGAACAGTTTAAAAGAAAAGAGCAGTCACCCTAAATTTATGTAAAAAAATATATCAGCTAAATGTTACTAATTTCCTCTTATTTCCATTACAAATATCTTTCATAATAATCCAAACATAAATGTTTCATCTTAGAGGTATGCTAGTTTTTTTATTATGTAAGAAATGGACAGTTCAGTTGCAAAAAATATCATCACATGAATTCAATAGAGCCATTCACTAATAAGGATACCGGGGTACACTGAATCAAATTGGGTTGACTGCATTTTCCCTTTAACGCTTGAATTTATTAAAGGTCTTTTAAAGTTTGTAAGGGAGGAAAACAGCACGGGGGGTGAGGTTTTATACAACTGGTTTTCACCCACCAATATTTTGAGAGAACCACACAACCTGCAATTTTTAGTTATTCCATTTAATTTACCCCTGAACGAAATAATAAATCTTCAGACCAAAAAGTACAAATCTTGCTATAGTTGTGTTACCTGTCTCTCGTTAGTTCAATCTTTCATCTTGGTCATAATAAGCTCCATTATCTCTGACCACAAGAGAGAATGTAAATAAATAGCACAATCATTGACCAACGCATGTCAATTTTTTGTGATATTAGCTTTTGTACTTGCGTTAGATTGCAGTCACCAGTCACATGCATTTAAAACCAATTCGATTGCTTACAAACTTTTGAATTGTCACCGCAAACAAAAAACAGATGGCGCTATGTAATTGCTCTATTGCTTGAGGTAATTGATAACCAAACTTTTCAACAGTGTTTTGGCCTCTGGAGCGGTGACGATGAAATGGACAATCGGTTTAATCAGGGAGCTCCCTGGTTTAATCAAGCCGTTTTATAAAGAAAAAGGGCCACCTAATGATGTCGATAATTATCGTGGTATTCCCTTTTGAGCTGTTTAGGGAAACTATTTTCTGCTATTTTAAATGCATGTATGAATATTTAGACAACACTGGGTCTGTGGGAATGAACAAGCGGGTTTTAGAGATAGCCATTCTACACTAGACCATATTTTTGTATTATTTTCAGTCATGGATATTTATCTCAGTAAAGAAAACGCGTATTTTGTGCCTTCATCGATTATGTTTTTGATTTGATCAATAGGACTTTTCTGTGGTCTAAGTTAATTGGAGGTAGCATTAATAGAAGTGTTCTTAATGTAATTTAGTCTTTGTACAGAAATGCCAAATCTGATTTTTTTTTTTTTTTTTTTTTTTTTTTTTTTTGTAATTTGGGAGTTATACAAGGAGAAAACTTATCCCCAGTATTATTAGCCATGTTTTTGAATGACTTTGAAAAGTTGATTAGTCGTTACTGTTTAAATGGATATTTATCTCAGAAAAGAAAACCCGTATTTTTTGCCTTCATCGATAATACTTTTGATTTGATCAATAGGACTTTTTTGTGTTCTAAGTTAATTGGAAGTAGCATTAATGGAAGTGTTCTTAATGTAATTTAGTCTTTGTACAGAAATGCCAACTCTGATTTTTTTTATTGTACTTTGGGAGTTAGACAAGGGGAAAACTTATCCCTAGTATTATTCGCCATGTTTTTGAATGACTTTGAAAGGTTCATTAGTCGTTACTGTTTAAATGGTTAAACGAATCTTTTAAAGAAAAGATAAATGATAATGACGTAGAGGCTTTTCTCAGATTATTTACTTTGCTGTACGCCGATCATACTATATTCCATAGCTGATAGTGCAAAGGACTTACAGCTAGTTTTAAATGGTGTTAAAATGTATTGAGATACTTGGAATCTGAACGTTAATATTGCAGTCGTCAGTCTGTCCCGAAATTGACACCAGATGGACACACGAATATGGAATTTGGAATTTCGGGCGAAGATAGCCCTGGACCTTCGCAAGGTCTTTCGGCAATTTTTTGGGATGCCAAAGATTTTGCCACCGCTCACGAAGTTACTCCTGGAGCCTGAGAAACTCCATCGACGGTCATACGGTGGCTTAAAATGCCCTCAAGAATGTGCCAATGTTTTTAAGATCAGAGTCGAATTTGAACAGTTCCTTTATCTGTTTATCGTGTGTCCATTTGTTGTCAATTTCGGGACAGTGTGACGCCTGCATATAAAAAAGACAAGAGTAGTAGCTTTATTTTGGGGATAAAGTTCTTGAAGTCACTAACTGTTATTCTTACTTAGGTGTTCAATTTAAAGTAAATAATAAATTTACTAAGGGCAAAGCTTTGTAAGTAAATTAGGCTCAAAGGGCATTGTATAATCATCTTACTAAGTCTCAAAATCTCAATCTGCGCCTTAATTTACTGTTGCAATTGGTTGAGCAATTAGTTTTACCTATTTTACTATATGGCTGCGAAATATGAAGATTTGAAGATTAAAAAACAATGAAGTCATTTCAACTGAAGTTTTTAAAAACGTCCTCAATGTGAATAAATATACATCAAATTGTATGGTATATCGGTATATGGGGAGCTGGGAAGACATAAGTTATTCACAATGTTGACGTCAGAATGGTGTCCCTTTGGGGTAGATTAGTCAATGGTGATACACATATACTTTCGTGTATGATGTACAGGCTTAAGAACAGTAAGAACTGTATATGATAAAGTACTTCACTCCTCACCTTGAATTCTTCAATTACATTCAGTATTTAATAAGTCCAAGCTTATCACATATTTGGGACACCGCAATCATGAATCCTCACAGCTTTTATTCTGGTAACACGGCTTTTCCAGTCTCATATCATAAAAGGGTAATTAAACAGAAGTTAGCGGTTAGTGACATGTAAGAGCAAGAGTGGTTGTCCGAAGAAAATGCTAATGTTTAATTTACAGAATTTTTCAGAAGAAATTAGAATTTGAAAAAATGTCTGATAATATTAAACATGCACGAACGAATTAACTTGTGTAAACTTTGTTGTGGAAACATTAATATCCCAACAGTAACTGGGAGGTTTGATAACATTGTTGTCCATGACAGAATTTATACGTTGTACATTAGGGAAAATATCGGTCATGAATTTCATTATTTTTTTTTTTTTTGAGTGTGATGCATTTACAAAAGTCAGAAATTGTACATAAAAACCTTATTTTAGGACGAATCCAAACACTTTCAAAATGGAACAATTATTTTAAACTAAGTGAGAAAAACTAGAGAAGTTGAGTCTATTTTGTGAAAAGTTAAGAATAGTTTTTATGTCTTATTCTGGGGCCGGAATTAATTTGCACCTTTTCCTTTTTTCTGTTTTCATCTTATTTCTGCTCTTCCATACAAGGGTCCGTGATGGTTATCATAAGATCATATTAGTGAGGATCTTATAGATAAAAAGCGGCCATTCAAACGGACAGAAAGAGGTGTGTTTGTTTGGCTGTCAGACTGAGGACCTAAACAATGAATTTCTAGGTCCTCTGAAGGGAATTCAATAGATTTTTCTAGTCCTCATAAGTTTAACAATAGACAGTCTATTGTTAAGGTTAGGGTTAAAGAGGCAAACACAATGAAGATAGCAATAAGGTCCTCGATAGGTGTGTGAAAAAATCTATGTGCGTGTGTGTGAGGGTGTGTATGTGTGTTTGTAGAGGTGGATACCAGACGTCCCCTTACCTTTGCTTAAGGATAATATAGAATCCAAGTACAAATAAGACGCGACTTATCATGATTTCATTCTATTTGAAAGAAGAAACATTTAGCTACAAGTGGGCCAGGATGCAGTTAGTTAACTTGCTGTTTTCATAGCAATGCATTCGAATCGATTGGCTTGGTTGGAATTGTCATAGGTCATGCATTCGGTTACTCTGTTTTCTCTGTTTTCGAATTTGTGTGGTTATTTTTAGAAATAAAAATAAACGAATCCCCAACTGTATATAAAACCATGCCGGGTAGTGGATGTTTTGGCTCGCTAGGACGATTGGCTGTATGGTGAAAGGATCGGTATAAGTTTGGGGAACACCCCCTCCCCTTACACCCCTTCCCCAGGACGGCACCATTATGTAATGGCAAAGGAAGGATCCTCCACTGCTGTAAACAATCGCGAGCGCGTAACGAAATGCATTTTACATAGACTTGGGGACCGAGGTGGCATTACGACGTTATGTGTGGTGCCCCCCCCCCAATAACCAGACCCTTGCGGCGCCACTGATCTAAGGTAAGTCCTGAGATCAATATTTGTAAACGTGAAGAGGGACACACGGTCCCCTTGACCTTTCCCCCAGCAGGGCCATCACTAATCGCCCAAGGATACACATTCTTGCGAGTTTTACCATTCCAATCAATGGGGCATGGCATGAATGATAAAGGTTGAAATAGCCCTATGTATTTGCTTTATAGACTTCTCCACAAAAAAATGTCATTTCTAGTGCAAAAACATGGTGGAGAAATTGAACATGATAGCACCATTTTCCATATAGACCCCATTCTGAGACCCAAATTGCCCCTCCACTTAGACCCCTCCCATAGGAAGGCCATCACTCATCCACAAGCTAATGATTGTCACCCCCCCCCCTTACAGAAAAACCTGGATCCGCCCCTGAAAGATTAAACTAATAAAGAAATAGACTATTTTAAACTTTTAAGTGTCAAATCAGAGATAAATTATGCCGAAGAAGTATGTTCTATGCAAAGATTGAACCGAAAGTAAAATTGATTTTACCAATCAGTGCTATTTATAAACGAAAAGAATAAAAAGACAAACGAAAACAAAAACTGTAGGTGGTTGTATAC
>WURT03036141.1:0-13478 GCA_009936505.3 Holothuria glaberrima
TTCTCGAGGTCGCAGGAGCTCGCAAGGAATCGCAAGAGCTCGCAAGCCGTTGGTCGCTAAGTGGGCAGCCGGCTTAAATTAACTTGATAGGGGTTAAATACAGTCGCTATATAACTACTCATATTTGAACCTGCTCGATAGACCTTCTATTCAAATAATATCATTATATATCTTTTAATGCATACTACTGGCAACAGAACGTACCTGCAGTAATGACAGTGTACCATAATAACAGGACCTTTCAATGAACACAATAAACAGTATGTGTAATGCGCAGAAATTTATTGTATAACAAATTCTTTCGCGGTGCATACATTAACTCAGGCGTAAATACCTGGTGGAAGGGAAGACGCGGCTCCCGATAAAAAAGAAAGACAGAAAAATAAAAGGTAATTGCTGCATTCTCTCATAAGATTCTACTTTCGGCGTTGCCACAGTAAAAGCCACATCCCACCCACTCTTTGCAACGGATAAAAAAACCGCTACATACGAGTGTGTAGCTACACTAACTAGATAATTCTTCAACCACGTCTGTTAAACACAGTGATTCCCAACGGGGGCGTTATCGCCCCCTTGGAGGCGTTTGAGTACCTCAGGGGAGGCGATGAGCACCAAGGGGGAAGTAGGGGGCGTTTTGAAAAAATGAGATATTTAATCTAAATCGGGACTTTACCACATTCCAAAAGGTTACCTCTAACTTAGCTCCCAAATTAGCTCACCTTAAAAGGAGATAAAAGGAAATCAACAAGTCGCATAAGTCCAAAAATCCCTCTTCGGGTGCGATGCAAGTTTGTGAATTATTTTAATGTCAGATGCAAGGAAATCGAATCTAATAGCGTTTATTATTAAAAATGTCCAAGCGAGGACCCACACATTCTCCCCAATGCAAATGAAAACTAAGCTAATGAGGCATGGCTAAAATTATTCCTGGCCATCACTTTTCTCTCGAAATTGTAGCTTTCTTTGCTGTCGAAGTGTCGATAGACATGGCATACTGACAGAACAGACACTTGTAATAACCGTAACACTATAAATAACTTTGCAATGTACTATAAAGAAAGCCTTTCAAAGGTTTTCAAAAGAATGAAGTTTCAGTCGGACTAGTGGGTAGATGCAGCTTTGGAATTCCAGAGAGCTTCATTTATTTTATGCCAATCTAGGAGGTACTTTTGACACTACGCTACACACCAACCGACGGTGGCCCTAAACATAGCACAATGTTGGATCTTAGGCATCTTACATACACAACAACTTCTCATCTTCTCAAAGAGTAGGTGGGCTACTCCGGACCTTTAACATCACCGGTAGAAGAAAAGACATAATAATAAAGTGGGCACTGTTAATGCGAATTTTTAAACATATAATCAGTTCAAAGCTTTGCCAAAGACATCAATTTGAACCTGTAAAGAGACTTTATAAAATGACATTTCTTCCCGTTAGACACATCTTCTTACACCCCTTCCCCGGGGCGGCAGTTGGTGACAAAACTAAAGAAAGGATTCGCCTACGTACCAACTATCATAGGTACACCACTAGATGCTGTCTTGAACTGCTCCCAGTGGGATTTCGGCCAGGCTACGGCCCTGGAGCACTGTGGCAGAAGTCTTTCAATGCGGCATCCTTCTTCCGCCCACTCACGATGCAATCCCCTTACAGCACCTAAGAGAGCGTCCATTTGTAGCTATTTTAAATACAAACTGGTTTAAGGTGGAATTTTTTTCAACTCTGTAGTGTGTAGTTAAGGTTATGAGGTAATCGAAAGATACTAAAAATTTGGCTTACACTGCTTAATTCTTGATTTGACAATATCTTAAATATCCGCGAGCTTACGTGACCCTTTGTCCCTTGTCCAGGGATCCCAATTAGAAGGATCTTGGAGAGAGGTGGGACGCCCTACACTTCAATAAGTGTTTTTTGTTTTCATGGTTTCATGCATAGCAATACTATGTTATAGAGCGGATGGGGGTAGCGCTTGTGCACTCGAATTCGGCGAAAGGGGACATTGGGATTAAAATGTTTGGGAACCACTGCTTTAACATTGGCACATGCACAGTAAACATTATCTATCCAGACTTTTACGAGGTCGGTGCTCGTTAACTTCATGTGTGCTCCAGTGGAGCAACTATTCCTAATATTCAGCGGCATACTCTCATACTCTCGGAGCTCACTAACCGTCTTGTCTTTTTAACAACTGACACGCGTAGTATTTATCCATTTACAATGTAAGCATTACATTTTTATAACTTTACCAGCATTAAGCAAAATCTTTAGGGCGCGGTGCTGACTTTGCCTCACATTCTACACTTGATGCCATCTTGGTGACGCGTCAACAATGGTTACCTTTTATAGCAATCTATATAGACGGTACAATAGAACTTGAAGCAACTAGCTATAAAACATAAACCGATACCTGCTTTTCTCAGTAGAAAAGAGCTTTCCTCTGTTTCAATCCAGTAGTACAGTCTATCGACAGTCGCAGACAGTATAAAATCTTTACAAACACACAATATGCGATGTAGATATCTTGTTGTACAGTGTGTTGTCGACGAATGCTAATGTGTATAATTTATTAAAGGTTATGTATGAACAGTTCAACGATGAGTAGGCATATGATTATGTTAATCTTTCAAAAATGTCTTGTTTACTTTTGAACGTTTGTAATATCAAAGTCCACGATTCAACTATTCTTACATTACTAACAAACGAATGTGCCTGTATGTAATGGAGGGCGTAAGTATGTGAATGTCAAGCAGATAAAATTCCCATGATAACTATTAAAGGTGTTATTAAAGGTCTTAAGTATAAAGTCGCGATGGATCAGACGATAATTTTTTCGTTTTGACCATATCAAATATATATGATTTATTTTTGCTGAGTCGAAGGACCTATTCTAATATGATCCTTACGGGGAGACAAATAGTTAAGAAACGGTCGCGAAACCAGGTGACGGTTGTAGAAATTTAAAGTGGTGGCTACCATGAGATGGACTGTTAAGGGGTGCGTTGAATTGGTAAAGGCTTCTATGAGGCTTACCATGGAGCTATTACGGAATAGCTCCATGGGCTTAACCACTATCCTAACACGACCCAAAATGAACCTCGTACGTTACCATGATGATTCCCATCTCATCCGCACGGCAAGTCGAGACAACGTACAAAAGAGTTAAAAATACAGAGAATACAGAGAGATTTAAGAATCCAAAAGCGATTCATTTTTGCGAAGCCAATAAGCGGCTAAAGGCCACTTGTATGTTTCATTCGAAACTTACTAGAACATTGTCAATAATGTTAACAAAGCAAAAGTATAGTGTCTTAGCTGCCAAGCCGGTCAAGCATTGAATGAAACATCATTCTTTTCAAACACAAAAGATGTCAAATGGAAATCGAGGGTTTTGTTTGATACCAATTTTCTTATGTAAATGAAACATTGTGAAAACCTGTTGTCATTTTTATTAAACTTCTTTGAATTCCATCGAAATTGACAACCGTCGGCCCATTGTTTTGTCCATCATTCATCCCAGACCAAGGGCGAAACTAAACCTTGCATAATTGCGTCGATACTAGTTACGTATACAAAACCCCATTAATTATGAAAGCTCATACTGGACCCACAACAATTTGAGTTGCCTCATGCTGGCTTTCATGTCAGAGAGGTAGGGGTGGGGGGTAAGCATGATTAAGTAATCCCCTAAAGATAACTTTTCACTTCCTAGGAATAAATTGTGCATGCAATTTCTGTAAATACGCATCAAACCACGTCACTCGTTACAAAGCAGGGAGGTCATGATGGTTTTAATTAAACTGAACGCTTTTACTAAGACAGATTTGTTTCAAGTATAGAGTATACCTATGTCTGTATTCCATCGTGCTCTTAGTTTCTGTGTATTGATTTTATGATAAGTAAGCTATTATACCTGGGTTAGCTGAAGTGTGCCTTTCATTAACATTATTTGAATAAGAATCAAAATAAAACTCTCACGGGTCAAAGTCAAATCTTCAAAGGCTAGTTCAATAAGAAAATCAGATAATAAATGTTCTGAGCCACGGTTTCGTTTTCGCATAAGTAATACAGAAGTACCTTATGGAACAATCGAGTTTTAAAGATTAGAGGGCAGGCTGCAGAAACTGATACATTTCCTATGGTGGTGTGTATAATATTTCTACAAGTATCCGTTTGACAAGTAGAACATTGGCTTACAATTTCAACTTTAATTATAAACAAGATCCCATGAAAGTTTTTAACCCTTGTTAAGGCGTTAATATTAGTGTTTCTTTGAATTTTACTTATTAAATTGAGGCATATTTTAAATCAATTTTGAAAAATAGTTTCCCTTCAGACCTTTTTAGCTATGTGGAGGCTAGACGTCTTAGATCTAAACGACGTCATTTTGTCTCATTAATATCCAGATTTCTGTAAATGACATCTTTCCTTGCATATGGTATTTTATTGTTTTATTTTACTACGTTTTCTTTATTTTTGCAGAAATGTAGGGTACGATTTTATTTTTTTTTATCTTCTAAATAGTATTTCTGACACAATTCCCTCTTCATTTATAACAAATTTGATTAGGCCTAAATTAAAATGAGTTTTCCCTGAGATGTTGCTCATACGAAATTAAAGCTAGTGTGTGAATAGACGTTTTTACCCAACCGGCTTTCCGAGCTACACGATTGTTCCCTGAAGGTTGCATACCACAACTTTAAGGGAATTCCAGGCGGAGGGTATAACCATCAAAGTTTAAATGCCTAGTCGTGAGCTTTATGGGAGAGGTAACTTGTACCTGTTGAACATTTTTACTAGGACCCAGAGCTTCAGAGAACGGGCTAAATTTAGTTTGTAAGTCAATAGAGAAATAATTAGTGGTGATCTTTTTGAATGCCCTATTGACATAAATTCATTGCCGGCGTATACATGGCCGGGCGGCATATTCCAGACCCCGTAACGCATTCATCATGGCCCACACGTTTCCGAAAGACCGCGCGCATGAACAAGAATAGACAAGACAGGTCACCTATTCATCGAGTCTGTACGCACATTCAACAAACACTGAAAAATTTGAGCCAGTTATGCAGTCCTTAACAAATCGTGGCAGCATCAAACGAGCACAGCAAAAATTCGAATTTTGCCTGATAATATCCACAAAAGGTGTCTGCTTTGTAGAAAAAAAAACTTTCAGGAAAGCTGCTGGATGGTAGTGTTGGGAGGGGGACTAAAAGGTACGTTGTGACTAAAATTGTTACTTTGTTGTGCAGATTTTGTTAATTTTAGGCATAATTTGAGAAAAATTGGTGCAATTCTGAAAAAAGCTGAACTAGCTATAGATTTAGCTTATTCACCATGTAACAATGAAGTATATAGCTAAATTAAAATAGTTTCTGTAGTTAATAGGGCAAATGCAAGTTTCTTTTAGAAATGATAGGGGCATTTGTCAAAATGTTTGCCAATATTTTAATGTAAAGAACTGTTGGGTCTAATTGCAGGAAAAGAGCATCCATATCTCACGCCCTCCCCCCCCCCCCAAAAAAAAGGTGTAATTCGAGAGATCTTGGTTTCTTCAATTCTGTAGTAGGGTAGGGTTAGGGAGAAATAAAATATGAATTTGAAATTTGTTACTGTTTGGTATAACCCGAAATGAAGGATATGTGGCCCAGTTATCATTAAACTGTTCGCCAGATTTGCCTTGTTGGCAGAATCTATTTCCATCATGGCCAGGTGAAAGTTGTTCAAGTGCGCCGCTATGTTGCGGATTCTACCATCAATTCCAGACTTGTTTTGTGAACATGATTGTCAGTATTGGATTACGGAACCGTCTTGCAAAGTGTGTGATGCGTCTTATGTGATGTGATGGTCTAGTGTGTGATTGGTCTAATATGATAGAATCAGAGAGATATATATATATATATATATACATATTCCGTAGAATGTTTTCTCATATGGCTGCCGAAGAGCAATGTTTTTATTCATTGTACATATCATTCTCCGTTTTTGAGAAAAACGCAACTTTTTGAGTGGTCTTTGATCTTGCAAAACCTTGTCTTTTGTAGGCGACTGTGAAGAATATACAATACGTTGCATAGGTTTTTTTTTTTTTTTTTTTTTTTCTACATAAGGGAGAATTTTGGTTTTCCTCGAAACGGGAAAGTCTCCCGGAGTGTTAAAAAGGAGGCGAGCAGTTTAAACATTAGCCTACCACGAATATACTAAACACTCAAATATAATTATACATACAAAACACCAATCTATTTTATAATGGGGTATTCCTGACAAAATGCCTTATAATATACAACAACACTGTATGAAATGCAGTGCAATCACTATGCGTGACCTGAGCTTAAAGTTAGATAACTTCGATGCAAAACTAAGTTGGAGGTATTATTTATTTCATTTATTGGACGTATGTCAAACTTCTTATTCATCTTATTCCATTCCTTAAACGAATAAATAGATTTTAACCCTGAAATATTTTTTTTGATTAGCAAATGATCATGATGTGACTTCTTTTATTAATAATGGACATTTTTACCCTGAAATCAACATCTAGTTAATCAGAATATTAGCTGCCGACCCACCCCCTCACACCCATACAACATTGATTTAATCCTATCCGAAGACAAGAAGACATTTAAACAGTTAATTTTTGATTGAAGGTTACTCGTGATATACATATAAAATTACGAAAGATGTCGTTTCCATTTTTGGGGATGCTACGTGGATACAAGACCTAAAGTGTTTATCTTGTATTTCCTTAGGTCTACTGCTCCAGGATGACGTTTTAAGATTTTTACTCTAGACTCGAGCTTACGGTTTTCAGCAATGAGCTTTTCTGGTCGCAGTGCCTTAGTTATCTCTGTCCTGGTATTGAACAGGAAGGAACTGACGTCATCCACTCCTTTGAACTGTATTTGCTAAGTCCAAAGTAAGGTAAGACAGTTGCCACGGTTTCAGGCATTTCTGTGAAAATGCAAACGGCGCAGTTCAAGATTATCACAAAAGTTGGCACGCTTTTTGAAGGCGAGCCTTCACATGTATACGCCGAGCGTTGAAGGAGTAAATGGACAAGGGTGGGCTAAGGGGTGGTGTAAGGTGGGTGGGGGAGAGACCTGTGTCTTCAGATGGTAAAGGCTTCCCCCGGAAGATCTATTTTTCAATGTTGTCGAAGAACCTGCATGGGTACGATGATGCTTGTAATCGCCGACAGCGACCAGTCGCCGCAAAGAGTTCCCTGATTTTGTTCTCATACAAGGCTAAATTCTTCAATATAACCCAAAAATTTAATGACTTCCTGCAATAAAATTATAGGATGTATCAGCACTCGAGAACTCATAAGAAATCCAAATTCTCATTTTTTTCGAGAACCTTGTTTACTTTGTCAAGACTTCGGGTTGTCCGCCCCTATCTCCCGCACTGGCGCGTTGGGCTAGTACTAGAAGGGGTCGCTTAGGAATCGCCCCTGCTGGGGGCTTAATTTCCACACCTGGGGGCTAAAATATCCATAAATAAAGTAGCGAATATGGTACGTGCTTGATAATCGCATATGCAACATTTCACCAATCAAAACTTAATATATAAATAACGTCACTGGATCACCGCCATAGCTTCACGTGTAACACAACACAGGGGTTGTGGGAACGAGCTCAATACTGGTGTAAACATCGGACTTTTTAGTATTCCATACTGGGCAAACTGCATTAAAATTGTTAAGCGATGCATGTAAAAGACTGTATTGAGAACAAAAAAAGATGAACCACATCACTTCCTGTTGGCTATGCTTGGGATTATATGCACTAAATCGTATCTGCCCCTTCTTCACATTCTATACGAATAACTTACTGTATGCTTACAGTCGATATGTAGAAAGTAGCAGTTATGTGACTGAGAGTGATAAATTCATATACTTCTTTAGAAAACTGTGCATTCTACATACCGTATGTCATGTCAAGTGACTCGAATTGGGGTTCTGCCTATCACTACTATCAGACTATGGAGCAAAACTCTAACAGGCCATAAAACTAAGCTTTGAAGGGAAAACAAGGAAACTCTACAGTGAGGAAAGCCCGCTATAAATGTTTGATGCCGTCTTTCTGAAGGGTTATCAAAGGTATAGCCGGGATTGCAGGGAGAGAGGCCAAGGGGCTTCTTGCCCTCCCCCTCCCAATTTTTCCAGGTTTCAAGAAAGCAATAAAAAAAATGAACAGCAAAGAAATTATGAGGGAATTTTAAATATAATGGTAATTTTGCAATATTAAATGAAGACGAAAGGTCATTGTAAATATAAGGAAAATACCAGAATTTTTTCTCCCTACCCTACGCCAAACAAGAACTTTTTCTTGGCTTGCTTCGCGCGCACTCGCACTGAATATAAACTAACACAGAGACGGATCTTCAAGGTGAGGGAGCCAAGGTGCAAGTACTACTTTTTATGAATATAAAGCTCTTAAATAAGGGTCACTCAAAGCGCTAAATGTGTAGCACACACCGGACATCCGCCTTGTTTGCTTAATTCATAAACCTGCCTGTGTATATGGAGTCGCTAACCTGAATCTTTTTTTTTTCTTTTTGCCTGATTGGTGGCAGATCAATAGAAGTGCGTGTCTGCATCGTTCGCCTAGCTGCTTTCCGTAGTAAATGTGTGCTGAATTGTCTCATTTTTTATTCCCGTAGAATCAATGGCCGAGTAAATTGCAAAACCGCTGTAACTATTTCTGTTGTTTACTTAATTTCCTTAAAATTGAAAGAAGGTTAGTACCTGTAATTTAAAACCATGATAAACAAACTATTCTATTCACATTTCAAATTATAGCTGGGGATAGAGGAGTTTCTCTATAATGGTCCAGAATGCGGCAAAGCCATCAAGTTTAAGAAAAATTATTAGGGAGGACCCTCTGTCCCCCGACTCTGGCTTTTCATCTTCGGCGCTCGCCACGCCAGCCCCACCGTACGTTGATGCAGCCTTCAGTAACACTTGCCTCCCTGATATTGTTTAAACTGAGACTCCCATAGCCATGTCTCTGTAAAAACTACTCATTTTAAAATTTCATATATTCTGGAAAGTACGATGTTACACATCATCACGCTAAACCTAAAATCGTCCTTACAGGATTCTGCTTTATTTGTAAAACTCGAAACTACCTCATTTTTCACAGTTATGAAAATGTTAGGGGTATCTTATCCCAGACCATTGTGAAATATGAAATATGAAAGAAAGAATAGGTAGCTGGGGAAAGTAGGAGAGTAGTTGATGTAATTGAAAATATTGTATTTATACAATAAAGACAAATAACAGCTTACAATTTTTTTTTTTGTCGGCATGCTTCGCAGGCAACCGGCTTTATATTTTCTTTCGTTGTTTACTTCCTTTAGAACTTCTTGCGTATTCCATAGTTCATACAAACTTTTCTGTCATCCCAGTTACCAACCACAAGCCAAACCCCCTTCATAACAAAAGTGATAACACCTATCCCGATTGAGACTGTTATTAAAATGGTCAAAATGTGATTCTTCTTACCTATTTAGTGCCAGTCCGATACTTTTAAAATAACCAAATGCATCATTGTAATGACTCTACTACTTTAAATACATCAGGGCTTCGGTGGGCATTGCCTCCTGGAACCCCACCCAAGAGCTGCTTCTGTTCCCCACCAGGGGCTAACACCTTCAGGGGTTTCACACTCCCGCGGCGCCGTTTTGGTACTCCGCCTAAGTTTGCCCCTACTTTCAAGCGCCTAATCCCGCCTCTGATTGGAGGTATTTATGTACAGATGAAAGGATACATATTCATTGAGAACAAATTGTATCATCCGAAATAAAATTAAATTCGGAGTAAATTTAGCATCGTTCTACCAGTCGCAGGACAGTAGACTCAAATTACCTGTCCTGTGGTTGGGAAATTCCTGAACAAAATACGTAGCGTTACTCTACGTTTATATCACTGATCCTCTTAAGCTTACCTTAGTACGCCCCAGTGCCTCCTGACTTGTACTTCCCCGTGCTCTGATACGATACAGGGGTAGAACCAGGTGGGACAGGGGCTATGTTCCTCGGTCGCAGACGACTGGTCCTTCGCCGGGGGCATTTTCCAATTTTATAGGGGAGCCTTAATGTGCACGATTAAATTCCTAACTCCCGGTGGCATCCAGTCGCCGTGATAATATACTTGACTTTGTTCTCAATTTCATGACAGATTTTTCCACAAAATTATAATATTTTACAATTTTCTTTTATATGGGCCCAAATTGTTTTCATTTTTTAATAAAGACCACAGATATCCAGCAGCCCTCAGTTTTGCGTTCTACGTTCTTTCCAAATCCAGCTTCTTTATCGGGACGTCGAGTGCTTACTCTCTCCCTCTAGTCGTGTAGTTTAGACCCCTATCAGCTAAATCCTAGCGCCAGTCCTGATACGATAATTGCTCGTGAGGCACTAAGCGACGCCTACAAAACATAACCCCACCGCTACTTTTAACTTCACTAACATTTTGGTATGAAGGACTCCTTTGCCCAAAGTGCCTACCAGATCACCAGGCTTCCTAAGTCGCATATATAATTATGCTTTTGAAACTTCCATTTTAAAAGAGACAACTTAAAGACTATCTCAGTAAAATCACTATGGGGAGGGCAAGGGAACGTTGGACTTTACAAATTTTGCCTTATTCATCGTTTAACACATGTATTTGAAGATAGTCATTATGTATAATTAACAGAGGATGGTCCAGGGTTTGGAGAAATAAAGGGGAGGTCGTCACGTAAAACTCTACAGATATATTTATGACAGGAGATTTAATGTTTCAGGTAGCTCCTTAACGAGATACAACAATTTTAAACCCTTAAACAGCATCATTTTATAACAGAGTATAGCTTTCACAATAAACCTTGGCTTTATACCTGGTGTGTCAGGTATATTTAGAGTCTAAGTAAGCTTTTTTTCAATCTGTGAAATTTCTGAAATTCGCAACCCTCGGAGAGCGCCAAAAGGTTTAGGTTCACTTAAAAGAGCCCGTGCTCCCTCTCAGGGTACCAGGGTGTTACAGATTCAACCAACCGCCGGAATTCTCTACCAGTACTTTACGATAGAAGGATAACCGCAGTTATGAATACAAAGTTCCTCAATGATAGCTTCATAGGCTTCCTATGGCAGATGCTGTAGGTCAGTTTTTGCACCTTTTTGGCAATCTCCTCCCATAAGAACATTGCAGGTAGACAGACCATCTGGGCAACTGATCTCACGGGAAACTGCATTTTATGAAACCATTGGTTTGTGTCGTGTTATCATTCTTTTGTTGCCAAACATGTACTTAATGGGGGTCAAATGTTCCCCGAGTTTGTACATTCATAAGCGTTCAGGCTATGTAAAAGTCTAAATTTCAATAGTTTCTCCTTTCCGTTTTGGTTTTTTATTTTTTTATTTTTTATTTATTCTTTTTTTTTTGTTCGTCTATTTTACTTCATGTTTCAGTTTTGTATTTTCTTCTTGTAGATCTCTGAGTGATATGTTGATTTTATCCCACACACAAATTTGATGGTTGATATTAGTTTCTCGCATAACACTTGAAAACATAAGACCACCTAGACAAGAGGGAACCAAACTGACTAAAACTTGTATCTATATTTTAGGTAGATAATCTTTGTATGGAATCATTGATAATCGTAGGAGTGGGAAAGAGCGATCGATGGTCTGGTGCGTCTTCTCTTAATAGAAGGAACACTACTGAATGTTAATTCTCATAAATCTATGGCTTTCGTCAAACTTTATAACTTACCCATGTAGAAGCTATGTTTTCAACAGAAAAGTGCGTAAAACTTGCTTGGTTTTAATTTATCATGGCGGTGTCTGTGCATTGTTCTTATGGTAAACAAAACCATTATCACTGTGTAAAGTAAAGTGCACCATCTTTAATATTACTGAATAAAAATAATATCAGGATTCCCATAGTGGTCAAACTCGAAACGTCAAGTGTCAGCTGAAGATGATAATGAACGGTCTGAAGAAAAGTCTTGTGCTTGCATGGGACTTTTTTCTTACGCGTTTTCTGTGTACTAATGAGCTTCTGAAATCTTGATTGAAAGTTATGTAACATATACCTGTCACTGATGATTAAAGGTTGGAGGGCGGGATGTTGGTAATTGATGTCATCATTATATTAAGTTATGGATGTCAAAATCGTACCACTAATGACTATACAGAACTCATATTTACTAGCTTTATATCCATTCGACGAAATAATCCTGACACAAATTAACTAAAATCAGGAAATACAGCTGAATATCAATGTTTCTCAGTATAGGTCAACTGACAGAGTAGAAAGTTGTATATAAATGATACACATAGTGTATGTGTAGAAGGTTCGTTAATGTGTGACGTCCTACCAAGTATAAGTTACAAATATGTGAAGTAAAAGCAGCTTGTCATTGGCAGTAAAATTATATCTTAGTAAAAGATTGAAAGTTCTCTTTTTTTTTTTGATATTCCAACTGGTTCCTCTGTTGTCTTTGAATAAAGCCTAATACAAGACATAAAGTTATCAAGTTTAATTTCACTCTTGAACACAGTCAGCAAGGCTACATACGAGGAGGTCAAAAAACCGTAGGTGAGCTCATGACTACAAAATCCTGCCTTTAGAATTCTCCGTTTGACCTCAGACACGGTGATTCGCTACGCATGCTGAATACTAGCTGATTGAAAAAGGAGGGTGGCATGCACTTTTATAAAAGTTGCATCAATCCATCAGGCTTAAAGCAAATGTACATAAACAAATGCATTATGTGTGGTGTACAGTATGTGATACATTTTCGGATCAAACGTGTGCTTTAATATACAGGCCAGTGTAAACAACTTAATGGTGTGCAAACGATTGCTGACGTTTATCTGCATAAATTGCGCAATTAACTAATAATTGCTAAATGGAAAGGTGTTTACATTTTTTTCAATAAAATAACTATCATTATTTCGAATTCAATTCGATTACTCAATGATACTGTTCAAATCGTCTCGTTACAAGTTGTAAGTCTTAAACAAATAAGGTTCAAAAGAAACATTAGGGCTTGGCTCTGACTATAGTTGTTACGGTCAGGAATCATACAACCAACCCTTCCTTCTTCACATGGGCACCAACAGGGCGGAAACAGAGTACCTATCTCCTCGACTTTGATATCAGTTTTCATCATGATGTTTGCCCCTTCGCACTTATTCCCCGAACACTCGAAGTGATAAGCATGTCTAAAGTAAATAATATGATTCTGTCAAAATGAAAATGCCTAAAACAACCATTTTGTTTAAATTAATCGTTTTAGGAAAATACCCCAGATTATACAACAGAGCATCTTTAACCTAATATTTTCAATGCCCCAGATTATACAACAGAGCATCTTTAACCTAATATATTCAATGCCCCAGATTATACAACAGAGCATCTTTAACCTAATATTTTCAATGCCCCAGATTATACAACAGAGCATCTTTAACCTAATATATTCAATGCCCCA
>WURT03036152.1:0-15006 GCA_009936505.3 Holothuria glaberrima
GTGCACTCCACGCACGTATTTTGGCATACAAAACTATCACGAATAGAAGGCAGTAAAGTAGCCAAAAAGAGGGGGCTGCAGGAGATTTGTTGACAACGTATTCTACTCTTAAAATAATCTTCTCTTTCATCCATAAGCAAAAAGTTAGAATTCACTAAATTATGGACACTTTCAAGCCATATATGAGTAGCTCCAAAAATGTCCCGCAGATAGCACCATTTTGCATCTAATCAAAATTAAATTAACAAAAATTTCTCAAAGGGGAGGGGACACCCCCTCCCCTTAGACCCCTTCCCCAGGACGGCCATCCCAAACAACATTCATCACCCACCGAGTCGAAGAAAAAAAAAGCTAACCCCCACGTATTTGAAACAACACACTAAACAGAGCTCAGAAAAGTAATTTGAAATCAAAATATTCTCTCAAAATTGTAATTTACTGCATGAAATGTTCGCACTTGTAAATTTCTAAAACATGATGTATCAAAAATTGGAATGGCTGAACGCAACTTAAAATACCTAGAAAGTGCCATTTCTTGCAATCTGGGAGGCATTTTCGTCAAATATTTTCGGTACACTCCTCGCCAACACATAGTGGCGCTCCGCTTAGATAGTGTCGGGGCATATTTTGGCGCCCCCATAAAAACAGTCCTAGATACGCCCTTGCTACAACAGTTTCCTTACGGCCTGTGCTTCACTGTGGTATATAACAGTATACCCAGGGAGATGCCGTGTCATCTTCCTTGTTCACCATACTGTTCACCTCCCTTACAGTGAGCATTATTCACAGGACGGTTTTATTTTATCTATTGAAGACTTAAACGTAATGTTTTTGCGACGTGGCGTCACAGGTTGGTAAATTTTTCGTTATACCACTGCTAGGGCCTAAACCGATAATAGCAGTTACGCAACGAGAATCTCTTTTACATCTTACTGTTTCGAAAGCGAAGCAACTCCTTTAGGGCCAAACACTACAATTCAAATTACAGTAACTGTAACTTTGAGAGTGCTATTTTAGTATACCAGGGAGGTGGTAAGAACCCCATTAGTATACTGTAGTTCAGTTCAGACAGTGTAGTGACAATTCTCAGTACTCCGTTATTTACGAACATTTTGTACATGCTGTAGAAGGCGTCTGTTATCGTCTGACCTAGTGTAATAAAAAGGATTTGATTGGTGGATTCCAAATCAGGGGTGACAAAGGTCTGGTTTTGCATGCATAATTGTTTGGGTGAACAAATTTTTCAGTTGTTACAGAAAGGTTAATTACTTGTGAATTAGTGCTCACTCGGTAGAATTTTTTCCCAGTTACCTCTCTTTCATCGAACGGGATCCGATCGTATGGAAAAACGGATAGGTTAGATATAAAGCCTCACAAACGCAATATTTCCCTTTAAGTGTTACGTCACAATATTAGACATAGGATCACCCAGTCGATCTCAGAACTTGAAAACAGAATACGATGCGACATCTCCTTATTACAATCGGCTCTTTTATTGTGGGTAAAATGTAAAAGGGTGGAGTCATTATTTAAGCTAAATTTTGGTTTTTAGTTAAGGAAGGGAAACTAGTGAAAGTGCTTTAGCCAACCTTCAAACAAAGAGCAATATTAAAATAACAAAGTGTAAAAGTTTCACGTGCTAACAGAAAAACAATCTGGTCCCCAAAAAAGTAGAACATCTCCCTTCTAAGTGTACTAGTAGCCTCTCCCCAATTTGAAAACACAATTAATTTATAAAACATATGTCTCTAAAGTGTAGGCTACCATCAAGACAAAGATTATAAGCATCCAGTTCTGAGTTTTAATTTTTCAAGAGAATGTCAACCCACTTCTTTCTTTGAATTCTCTGCTATGCATAAGGTACACCACTGATCTAATTTAAGAGAGGCTATTGCTTAAATCTGTGCAGTCAAAATGTAATCACTTACTATTCACAGAGATTAATCTCCTCTAGCACACTTGAAAATCTTTTGGATGGTGCAAGAGCCCCTTTAAAGGAAAACATGATGCATTTTTAACTGGCAAAATAAATGGGTTTGAAATGGGACAATTGTCAATCGTGATGACTCAATTCCTGATCCTAATGCACTCAGTAAGTAATTTTCTGAAAAATGCATCTCTTTGCCAATGATTCTGCACCTTATATCACGAGATCTCTATCTGCTCGTTGTAGACTACCCTGGTTTTACCATGAGGTTCTTTGTGCTAGGCGTCAGGGTAGAAGTCTTGAAAGGAAATGGAGAAAATCCCGTGCTGCGGGTGATCATGAGTGCTACCACCGTCAATTGAGCATTGATGATGATCTCATAACAGAGGCAAAAACGTCTTTTTGAAAACCAAGATTTCCGGGGCGAGCATTAAGGATGTTTTCTTCACTGTAAACAATCTTCTTAATAAGTCAACTAGATACTTACCGGATTATGATTCTGCAGAGCATTTATGTAATACGTTTGCAATTTTTTTTTTCAAAAGTAAAATAGACAATATTCGTAGGGAGCTCGATGCAGGTGGTGTAATTATTTCTGATAATGGTGGTGGGCAAACAACCCACAGGTTATCTGTTTACCAGTCTGTGTTGACCGAAGAAATAAGGCAAGTAATAAATGGACCCTCTAATAAGACATGTGTCCTTGATCCCTTACCAACTTGGCTTTTAAAACAAAACCTGGATATTATCGCCCCTTTTATTACTCGTATAGTAAACAATTCTTTATCCTCTGGCATTTTCCCTGATGATCTGAAATATGCCGTTTTGACACCAATTTTGAAAAAAACCTTCCCTCGATCAACATATCTTTAATATATAGGTCTGTGTCTAACATCCCTTTTCTTGCAAAGGTTTTGAAGAATGTTGTTGCGAATAGGTTCAAGGATTACATTGCATATTATGCGCTGGATGAGATCTATCAGTCTGCACACCATAAGAGTCACAGTACCAAAACAGCCCTGTTAAAAGTGAAAAGTGGTATTTTGAATGAGCTAAGAACAGAGTGGTGTTGTTAGTTATGTTAGACCTCACAGTAGCTTTCAACGCTATTGACGATGACACTCTCATTCGCAAACTCCAATCAGTTCTGAGTGTTTCTAGTCCTGCTCTTAATTGGTTCCAATTAGTTATGTCGAATAGATTTGGTCGTGTCAACATTGATGGTAAATTTTCTAACTTCATTCCAAGTTGTTCTTGTGTACCTCACGGTTCGATCATGGGCCCTCTCGTTTTTTGCAACCTACATTCTATCTATTGGTGATATAATCCGAAAACAAAATTTGTATTTTCACATATATGCTGATGATACACAGATTGCTGTATCCTATGACCCTCGAAGACCAAACGATGGCATAGTTGCTCTCAAAAAACTTGAAAAACTGCATTTTAGATATTAATAACTGGATGACGGGTAGCACATGAGGTGTTTCTACCGATGGAGACTGTGTTGCACCTTTTTCTTTGTCTCCACAATTCTGCTAAATCAAGTATAAACTAACCATCAAATAATCCTGCATGGCCAGTAAACTGTTCACTTGACCATTCAATAGGTCTGCAGCAGATGTTTGTCTAGACATTGTATTCTACAGAGTAGCCTATTTACACTTGAGAGAGTTTGTTTACACAAGTTGTGGAGAGTAGGGAAGAGAGGTAGTCTTATCTCTCTTTGTGGTTTTTTGGCAGTGCACAGTTCTGAAAAAAATCCGTCAAGCAGCGGATATTGGAGGTGGATTTTCGTATCGACAAGAACACGGCATGCCAAACGTCAGGGTGCTTCTTCACCTCAGAGAAGACATGTAAGCCCATCTTTAATGTAAAAGCCAAAGCGTTTTCATCACTTTTCGATCAAGTTTCACTAAAATAAGTTGATAGACCTATTGCAATAGGCCACCGGTTAAAACTTGTATCTTATTGTTTTGTTCTGACATAAGGGGTCCTAAAGTCTTTCACATTTTTAGAATAGAGAAACTAAAGTTAACAACATTCGAAAAGTTCCCCTCGTAATTTTTTTCATTTTTGAGGTGTTATCAAAAGAAATTGATACTCAACTATTTAAAATTCTGGTGTGAGTGAAAAGTTGACGTTTCACAACAAACTTCAAATGATTCCGCTTTCGTATCATTTGGTCTTATTTCACCAACCATATGCCAGCGAGGTTCATGTTTAAAACAAGCATGGTCACCTTCATGTGGCCGACTGATGAAGAGAAAATACGGCTTATATATGTCTTTTTTACGTAGAATATTATTGGCTAAAAACCTTGTCATGGTCGACAGAATGGCTATATCCAAATACTGGAAAGAAGAAAAGGACTCTCACAATCCAACTCTTCCTGTGACTTGTCGTTAGGCTACATGAATATAGACGGTGTACGTAACAAACAGCTTAGT
This sequence comes from Holothuria glaberrima, assembly GCA_009936505.3. Taxonomy (NCBI): domain Eukaryota; kingdom Metazoa; phylum Echinodermata; class Holothuroidea; order Aspidochirotida; family Holothuriidae; genus Holothuria; species Holothuria glaberrima. Next base: position 4,378 of record WURT03036152.1, read on the forward strand.
AACTTCGTCATATTACTCATAAAATGAACACCGTGATAAACGGTGGAAGTGCGTATCGTTTTTACAATAAATTAAACAGTCTGTGTCAAATAGGCCTGAGGGGGGGGGCGATGTATTTTAATCGTAAAAGCTTATAAATAAGTAACGTCGACGTTACTATTTAGAATCGGTTCGGGCACATAGTCAAATGCACAAATCCCGTATTTGGGTTGTTCTACAGTATGTTTGACCATGTTCTTACTTCGAACACTGTGTAGCTTACAAGTGATCAATTATTCCCCACTCAAAGTAAAGAAAGAGCCGATGTGGCCACAAAATACGAAGCAATAATTTTCTAAAGATGCAATTAACTCATTATGAGCAAGTAGTTTCACATTTACATGTTGACCCTGTACCCTTAACTGCTTTGTTGCTGTAAACATTACAACAGAAGGATTAGATTTACTTATTGCAATGTGTGCAGCAGTAAAAAAAACCAAAGACCCTCTACTTTGGGTGATGTAACATTGAGGTAACATTGTGAAAGTTTATATGAAATTATGATCTCTGACTGCTAATTTCATCAAGTTAGTAAGTTAGTTAGTTAGATGAGGTTTAACGGCCCAGTTTCCAACCAATTGGTTCAAGTCGAGCCGGCCACGGCCTTTTTCCAGTTGTGGCTCACTGGCTTGTTTTTCCTTACTCCATTGCTTATGCAAGGCATCACGCACAAAGGCAGAAGGCTCCATTTTTTAAGTCTTTGGTATGACTCGACTGGGAAGGTATTACCTGACTAGTGAACATACTACGAACATAACAAGTGATAATACGCTGTATGCTGGCTCTTTTCCAGGTACACCCCTGTAGAGGGATCTGGAACCACTTGAAATGGAAAGAAAATTAAAAAAAAAATGCAGTATGTTGGTACTTTTTGTTAAGCATCTGGCACTCTTGTAGGGGTCTGAGGTGGGATCCAACATTTGTCTGTGCATTTACCCAAGGTATTGTCTACTGGTTCAATCAATTTGATAAAGGGAGAGGGTGTAGATATTATTGAGGTAGATATAATTTACAATAAATGGATGAATTTTCCAAAGTTTCCAATGATGATATCATTTTTTTTCCTTTAGCTGTGAAACATTGTTCTAGGCCTTCAGCAGTGTATCACCAGGCTTCTACTGTGCCACTACAAATTTCATGACAGTGCAAACATAAGGTTTATTGTACCACTTGGAGAGTTATTTCATCTCAAAGATTGCCTTAAAAGGGAAATAAAAGAAAAAACGAAACATTATTAAGTGTGTTAAAGGTGTGTTTTTCTATGTAATGTCAGGGAAGTTTATACCCCATTTCATGAAGAAGATATCAGCTTGTGAGCAGCATGCAAAGATGTGACTACTGTATTCAAAAGTTGTTGTAATAACACACTCTAAAAACACTTTGGTCAAATTGACCAATGGCTGGGTCAACTATGCACCAAACCAAACTTAAATAGTTTGGTCAAATAGATTGACCAAACTATGGTCAAATAGATTGACCAAACTATGGTCAAATTTGACCACTTATTGGTCAGATTTGACCATAGTTTAGTCGAACTATTTGACCAAGTTTGGTGAGGTGCATAGTAGACCCAGTCATTGGTCAATTTTACCAAAGTGTTTTTACAGTGCATAATTAAAAAGAAGAAAACTTCAAGTCAGGCACCTGATTTTCAATTTAACTTGTTTACTCTGGAATTTTGAATGTGTGTGTGAATCTTTTTAACCCTTCTGTATTCATACAGGAAATATTTTTGTTCTTTTTTTAAGAAAAATGATATTGGTACAGTACTCAAAATGGCTTCAAACCTCAAAATTGAGTCTGCTTAAGACAAATATATTACAATATTTTGGTTTTACTTACTTTCAAGTGGGTTCTTGTGAGGAAATAATTTTTTACTTTGTATTACCAGGTCACAAAATTATCCATTTAGTGGAAATAGGGACATAAAGACCCATTCAAACATTTGTGAAGGTGAATTTTGTATTTAAAGCAAATTGTTGGTCCCAGACGCCAAATAGCCTCCCCAAAAGAGAAATTGCAAGATTCAGTTTAGCTTACTTTATGAAGCCTCCAAAATTAGGTTAAACTTCCTCTGTATTTAACCAATTGAAATCAATTGACTACCCATGCAGTGAAAATAACGTCTTATAGTTGCTCTTTGCAAAAACAAATTTCTACTCAGAAAGTGGTCCAAGTGGCAAAAATTTTCGCTAAAATGAAGAAATCACAAAATTTCAGTTACATTTATTCAAAGAACGTGTTAAATTGACGGGTTCTTTTGTGGAAAACTTTTAATATAGCGTGTGAAATATTTTACTTTAACAATATAATCAATCAAAGTAGACCCCGAATGTCGGAAGAAAATCCATTATCTAGGCCCATTCTGAGTTTCATCCGGAGGTCTTCAAAGATGGTTTTGTAAAAGACAGATTTGTAAAGTGTCAACAGTTAAAAGCAAGAGGGAAGTTAATAAACAACCGCACCAAAATGAGGTTACAAACATAATGGAAAGACCTTGAGACACTGTGAAACCCCCGTCGCCGTCTCATACTGATTAGTGTTTACTGAAGCTTTTCATTCAAGAGTAATTTCTTTGACTTTACTATTCTTTCTTTACTTCCCCTTCTGAAATTGTGAAATTTTCTCGTCTGAGTATTCAAAAAAAAAAAACATAAAAACAATCGCGTCAACTTTGAAGGGTAAACCAGGGAGCGAAATCACTCTCCAGTTATTATATTTGGTGTTTCGTAATATGAGACTAAAAATCGAGGCAATTTATAGCAATAAAATTCCTTCTCCAATTTAAGACAACAAAAAAGGAAGTGCTCACGAACTAACGCAAGTGTTACTACTTTGAAAGATTACCCTACGTACCAAAATAGAAATCTAGAATTAAAACTTTATCATTCTTACAACTATCGACCAGCTCTTACGTAACATGTGTAAGAAACATTTGACTTTTTATTTCAAGTGGCAGAGGCAAAATATTTTGACGGCAAGTGACTGGCCAAGGGCTTATTGTCTTTCAAAAGGAGCAGCCCACTTAACGAATGCGTTATATGTCATGACCTTTTGATGACCCTTTAAAATGGTATTCTGGCTTCTCCGTGGTTAAGACGCAAATATGAAAAGCATTTAAAGTAGTTCAGTTTTTAGTTGAGGGGAAATGTACCATATTTTGTGATACCATTCACCTACTCTTCATTTCTGTTACAACAAAATTTATTTTCATCTAGTACATTTCAGAAGGCAAGTGAAATTTGTGTTTGTATTAAACTGTTGCAAATTGTACAAGATATGCTTCAAGCAATGAATAACATCAGTAAACAATTTACTAGGCGATATAGGGCACAGATAAGGGAGTATAGGGGATGGCACCCCTAGTGGAACAATTAGTCGGCAGATGGACAATCAGTAGGTTCATCGACTCTTCGGCAAGCTGTGCCCTAATTGCACTCACCTACAAAAAGTTTGGACTACATACTTTTCATATCCTGGCAAATCCTTCATAAGCCTTCAGAAGGTTTCGGGAAGAGGATCAGTTTGGAACACTCATTTTAATTTAAGGAATGTAACCTAAAACATTTGGCCCGCATAGTGCGCTGTATATACAATGTTTTTGGTCTCTATCATGGTTTGAATTCATACAGCTTAACAGTGAACACCCCTCCTTACGCATACCTGTTCTCATTAGCTTGTCCAATGGCAGTTTAATCAGCTCTTTGGTAGATAATGAATATGATGCAGCACAAGTTAGCTTCAATGGGGTCATTCACAGGACAGTTGACTTGTCTAATACCAATTATCTTCTCAGTTAGCGCCACTAAATTCCTTGCACCAGGTTTTTATTTAATACAAGTCATCAAATCTTACAGACAAAGAAGCACAAACACATTAATACATCAAGTATGCATCTTTTGTAAAATGCTATGGAAATAAATTATTGTACTACATTGCGTAAAAGTTTTTTTTTCATCTCCATCCTGGCCTCATTTTTTTTTAAATCCCAACTAGTAAAATTATGCCTAAATGAAAGAAAGGTTTGTGCCATACATGTCCCACCCTTTCCAAGTTTAAGAAGCCCTCTTACCTGTGCTAGAATTCATATAATCAAGCATTTTAGCTGCACATCCCTTAATCTGTTGTACTGCAAGGTCATTTGGGTGAACTTCACATTATATATACAAAAAAAAAAACATTCAAAGCAATTCTTAGCTTTAGGGAAGGCTCGGAATTTTTCTAGCAGAGATGGGGCATGTAGATGGAAATTATTGTCAAATCTAATACTGAAGCCTTGCTTGTTGTGTACTTGTCATTTAGCCGTGTTACATCGAGAGACATGATACTTTTCGCTTTCTTCCTGTTTTGTCAAGCGGCGCTTGTTCTAACAAATGCTTCGCTTCTTACACAAAATACAACAGAAACAGAATTCGTTTTATTTACTTTTTTCCTGGCTACGTCCCTGCACTCTGTCGAAGATAGAAAATTCGGTTGTTAGAACGACGAATGGAAGATTGAGACCAACGGGGTTTTTGAAGAACGATATAAGAATATTCTTCTGATCAGGTTCCTGACATGACATGACGTGACAAGATATCACATGACATGACAACCTCACATTTGGGCCCAAAGTACACAGAAAAGTAGTGGCAGTGTTTCTAATAGTTTGAATAAATTGTTTTCTACAACATTCTGTGAGGTACCGAAATAGTTCCGAAATCTGGTCAATTAGCCCACATGGGCATCACCAGGGGAGGTCGGAGGTGCAACCGACTCCTTCCCCCCCCCCCACTTGAGCTTCTTTGTTACAAGATGTACCAAAATTTGAAATAAGTTTCTTCTGTCATTGTAAAGTATAACTTTTTTTTAATATGCTGAATATTAATTTCACTGCAATTACAGATCGAGTCCCCCAGATTACTATTCTCACCCCTTTCCTTTTTTAAACAGTTAAAGGTAAGGTGAAATGTAGCTTCACTTTTCCATGGTATTATAATCATATATTTAATACCACCACGTAAGAAATGATAAAAAATATGAAAAGTACCTTTGATAAAATACCTTTAAAAGATTTCTTCTTTCAACGGAACAGTCGTTTTATAGAAACTATCTTAGAAAGATGTTCATCTCTTGAATTCTGTTAATGTTGTTGGATAAACTGTTTCATGTCAGTATAGGTTATACATTAATATTAAAACAGACTCCCGCATGCTTGACATTTCAAAGTGACTTAAAATCTCAGTGAAAAAGGTTGATGATATTGTTGTAGCAGTCGACTATTCTGAGGGTTGTAACATTACTACACATAGCAAAACCTGTAAAGTAGGATGTCCCCTGAAGATTTAGAATCCTAGCGCACTACATGCATGAAATATGCTCGTCAGTGTTTAATATCCACCTTCGACTGGACGGTTTCAGCGATAAATCGTTTTTACTCGATAGGATAATATGATGAAGAGGTATAGTTATCTCACAAAAATCTGGCAAGTCGAAAGGCACTTTAGGTTTAGCAAACGGTTGTACAGATATTTGAAAATTAACTTCCTTTTATCTCTACATACGTATAGAAGTGAGTGATGGGTCCATCATTATTCTAAATATCAACTTCTTCTGTTCTTCCTACAATCTTTTGCTCGACGATTTCAATTTTGTACCTTTCCATTACCTATTTAATGGAATAAATGACATTTACAGTATTTTCTAGGTCTTGTGGGTGAAAATTTGAAAACAAAATAACGAAGTTAATTGGTAAAATCACATTGGGCACAAACGTACTGTTCTGTTCTATAGAGCCAGATAACTTAGGCATTTAAGAGAAGCTATTCATTGAAGATTTGAAGGATTTTTTTTTAGTTGCAGAGTTCAGTTTGCTTAAAACCTTTCTATGATTTGTTATCCGAGGTCAGTTATTTTTACCTCCTTAAAAGCAATAGGCAGTCGAACCAAAATTTGCTTTGAAAAATCAGGTAGCTCTTGCAAATCTACTCTAAATGCATTACAAACACCTCTGAAGACTTTTTGAACATAACTATTAACAACAAGAGGTAAAGTAAGGAGTAATTCTCCTTGAATTTCACAATTCACAAACAAAATATCGTCACATGATCAAAATAGGCCATTCATGAACTAGAGTGACGGGGCAAACTAACTCTGATTGGGGTGACTACATTTTCCTTTTAATCTTGAATATTCCATCATATACCACTAGCTTGTCCAGGGAATCCATTGACTCTAGATCCTGCAAATTGGTTTCCTTTACCAAGCCCATGGTTCCCATGGTAGGTCCCCAACTTTAAAGGAAAAACGTTCTAATGCCATTGTCATTTTAAGACTTAAAATGGGTTCACGTTCGGCTCTTATATGACTAGGAAATCATATTTTTAGCATTATCAACCTAGCAATATTAACGATGATTTCACCTCATTATAGGCTTTTGAAATGTCTAACTCCTCAAAGCTTCCGGGGGCTTTCCCCCTGGACACCTGCCAGAGCTTCGTCTCTGGGCTTCCACGCCGTAGTGCTCACTATACTCGAGCGAGCATTGCCGCTTCGGCTGCAATAACTTCCTTCTTCACACAAAATACGACCCACTTTAAAAATATCTGGTGACCCTCATGAGCCCAATGCCTAGTTAGGGTGAAGGTCATAGAATTTGAAGCCAGTATGAAAAGTGATTACCACTTAGAAATGACATTAGCCAGTAAAACTTGTTAAATAGACATTCATTACATGAAGTAGCGCGGTTGAATTTGTTTAAAGAATCAAATCAAATCAAAAGGCAGTAGCTATGGGGAGGAAAAAGTGTTGAGTGCAAAACGAAATGATCAGAGAAATTAAGGGGTAAATGTATTAGCTTTCAAAACGTTGCTTATAGCCAGGGGCGTATCCAGGAATTTTCAATAGAGAGGGTGGAAGGTTTGATTGAACCCTGGTCTGGGAAAGGGTCTAAGGGGAGGCCTTCACCTTTGGAAACGTTTTGCTTTTGGAAAATTGCTGAGATGCCAAATGGTGCTATATTTAACACATTTTGAACCTCTTTCCTTTTTTTTTTACCTCAACTTCTTTCAAGAATGACGACCAATGGGAGGCGAACAGGTGCCCCCGCTTAGATTCGCTACTGATTACAATTTTCCAATATTGATTTTAAGTCTTGGCAACAGAGCACGCCACAATTGGTCTTTCAAGACCAGCAGAATATCGAGGAATGTAGGTGATTTTCGGGTTTCCCCCTCCCAGAGTAAATGGGGATATAAAGTAAAAAACCGTTAGAATATGAATAACATTCACAATTTGAAATTCTGTAATGACACCATCGGAGAACCAATTATGAAAGCTATATTACGTAAAATTAATTTACAACTTGCACTAATTGAACGATATTCTTTATGATAATCGAGTAAGTAAAAGTAAATAATAGTTATCAGAGAAAAGGTAGCCTTTGACTTGTGACCATCGTAAATTTTGCTGAGATCCTACATCTGGTCTAAAAAAACATTGTGAATGTATTAAAATTAACATAAAGCATTTTCCTGTAACAGTCTCAAAGTTAAATTTGGAAAATATCGATGCTATTTTAGAAATATTGCCATCAAAGCATCCTTAGCACTTCCAAAAGACATATCCCTGTAATAAGAAATGACTTCTATCTTGATTAAAACTTTAAATATTTGTTTTTTATTAGATCTCTGATGTTTCGTAAAAATGAAACAACTCAATCAGTTTAAGTTGAGGCTCATACAAATATTTTTACACTTTATTGACATTCTAACATAAGTCACTTTAGGAATGAAGATGGATTGATTTGCTGTAACTGGTTACTTCAGTGTTTCTTCTCTTTAGAAACTTTAATATTAATTCCAGTGGCATTGTCACCGACGTCATCTTTATTGACCAAAAGGGATGTCTAGACATCATCTTTATTGACCAAAAGGGATATCTACCTGGTAAGCTTGGCGCTCACATTTTTTAAAAGATAGTAACAATGCTAGTGATAAAAATGCAGATTCATTATATTTTTTAACTCTAAGCATATATGTGTGTTCAAGTATGCACGTAGCAAATTTGTGTATTTCCTAACTTACTAAGACACCCTACACGAGAAAAACGAACAATTTATTACATTTCTTACAGCATTCATATCGATCCGTCAGTAGGCTACATAGCACTGTTATAGTGTGAAAGGAGTGTAAGGGACAATCCTTTCAGTGTACTACATTCAAATTGGGACAACATAAAAGACTTCCAAAAAATATTGAGTGTGGATTGTGACAATTCTCGATAATCTCACCAGGGAGCTGTAAGCTCTTACAGCTCCCTGATCTCATCGAAGGGAGAAAGGGAACACGGGAAAGAACAGAAATTTGAGGGATAAAATAGAGAAAGCAAAAGGTTGGCAAAAAAGTGTGAATGTTTAAGAAAATTTCCTCCCCATAATAGTGAATAGGTTGGAAAGAGTGTTACCCCACCGATGCACTATACATGTATATTATTTTATACTAATATTTCAAAGTGCGTAACAACATTCGGGTAATAGGATGAAACAATCACCGTGTACTTATACCCGTAGACTGCCACGCATACAAGAATATATACGTCACGGGTGGATAGACGTTTAACCTTTCCCCTTTCCCAGGTCCCTTACCCACAAGTACACGCTAGGTAGACTGACCAAGCGTGCTTTTTACATCAGAACAGGTTTAATTCTGTATATTAAATTAGCTTCTGTATATATCTCTGTTTCATTGTTAGAGAACAAACATCGATCTAAAGTTTAAGAACACTACAGTCATCAAAATGACTTATTATTAGCTAAATAGATCTTTTAAAAATGAATCAGCAATGCCGAGAATGATAATTGTAATGAAAGTATAGTAGTGTAGTTAGCAATGGAGAGCTACAGTATATGGCTAGGAGTAATAGATTCAGAATATTCAAATAGATCAAAAATAGAGTGATACATTCAACCATAGTTGTAGATCCGTTTAAAATCGTTTCATTTTGCTCCTTTTTTATGTTCCTTAACGTCAAGCAACGTTAGTCATTCTAGCATCTTTTCGAAGTGATTTGTAAATACAGTGATATGAATATCACGTAGATGTTCTAATACAGATAACAGAATTTAGAACAAAAGGGGACCATTGAAACCTAATACGTCGTCAAAGCTAAGTTCTACCTACCTTCTCCTGATGAGATACAAGTGTAAAGGAGACAAAAGAGGAAAAAGTGATGCGTTGAAACAAACGTTGATTCCATGGCGATTCAAACTCAATTCTGGCACTGCAAAACTTTTTTGCCCAGCCAAAGTGTCGCTTGTCACGCTTCGTCAAATGTGTCCAAATATGCTCGGTCTACAAGTTGATTGATGGTGTCACAAGTTTTTGGTAAATAAGGAAATAAAATCATTCAAAGGAAGTCACTGAGTGAAAGCCTTAGGAAAGAAAACGCCTTATTATTCCAAAGCTATTTTGAAAAGACACATAGAAAGCTTGTTTTTCAATAACCCACTTGGTATGTGTAATGGTATTATATTCCTAATTCTTATTCACACCCACGTAAAAATATCAAAACAGTTCTGATGCTGACCACATGTCATTTCCAAACTACCTCTTCTGGTACCTTCAAACATTTTCACCACAGGAAATTTAAAGATTAATTCAAACATTTGCGAACCATCTCAGAAGTGTGTGGTCAGGATTGCATACAGCCTAGCTCCCGAAGATAAATTTGGGTTATCAATATCAGCTGCAAAACTTTATCAGAAAGAAATAAAAGGACGATGGGAGATCCATAGCTTCTTTTAGCATGCATTGAGTGTACTTATCGTTTGATATTTCCAAGAATTTGCACATAGTGAAAGAGATTGGTGTTTCAAATAGTGTTCTGCAGTCGACTGTACCTTAACCCTTTACAATACTTCTTGTCAAACCACCACAATCAACCCATGTTCCCCTGTTTTTATAATTTTATTCAAACACCTTCAATGACAGGTTCAAAAGTGGTATGTGGGGCATGTAGTTATTGAAGAAAACACGCACCAATCGTTCCGTAGTGCTCTAATATTTCCGCTCTGTAACAGCTTACAACACATGCACCCAGCAAGCGATCCCTCAAACATACACATAAATGAAACACAAAACAAGTCATACCGGGACTACCGACACTTCTTGAAATATCTACCGCCTCCCCTGGACTGTAACACGCCTCATGTTGTATATTTATTGTGCTACAATTCATGTGACAAGGGAAACTATGTGGGTAAGTCCGGCCTTAACACAGTTCAAATAATGTAAGACTTTGTTTAGATTAGCACTCTTTAATTTCAAGATGACGCTTTGCTTGTGCAGTCTTGGCATTTTAACCAAAACGTACTACTATTGCTTTATGCAAAACACACTCTATTGAGTTTGATCACCGTGGTATTCATGATCATTGAACCACGAAGGGTGGGTCAGACCCAAGTTATTGCTTGAGTGTGCCTTGAAATTCAGTCTTGAAACCTACTCTATGCTGCACTGATGAGATCCAACAAGATATAAACAGTACTGTCTCCAGATTGAAACTATAAATATATATATATATATATATTAATATATATATATATATATAGTG
>WURT03036163.1:0-15006 GCA_009936505.3 Holothuria glaberrima
TTCAGTATCTGTGCAAAAGATTTATTTTCCTTTCATTGATATTCTTATGTATTGCCGACAAGGAACTATTTTATGCTATGGACAACAACAAAGCACGTTTATAGTGTTTGCTCATGCATATCATTTCATTTGTTCGTTCATATATACTGGAACACTGTATAGCAGGTGTTAGGCAGGACTGGCGTTTACTTTTTCGCACCGCGTGCCTACCTTCGGCAATCAACGTAGGGAAGAATCAAAACCAGTGCAGTATGAAGTGTTTTCGGAGTAGACTGTACTGTTACTGTTTTAACAAAAACTAGACAAATATATAGCTGCCATGTTACTCTTTTGACAATTTTGAATGTTGTTTCTGGCTACATGTTGAGACGGACAAGTAGTAGGCCATGGGTGGTTAGGATCTATCAGGGGTGTCGATTGAGAGTGTCGCCCCTCTATTTTCTCTGCAAATGCACTGCCACATGTTTCCTATGAATCCCAACTTTGTCACCTGTAACGACCATTCTTCATGAAAATAACCCAAGAATTCTCCTTTACGCTATTTTGTATGACTTTTGACCAGGGACGTAGCCAGGAATTTGTAAGGGGGGGGGGAGCACGTTTGTGACTGATATGGGGGAGGGGTCTAAGGAGAGGCCTCCCAGATAGCACACTTACTTTGGGCCAACATTGTGATATGGTTGGCGACCGTTGGCACTGGTCGCGGTCGGCTGATGGTAATTGGGCCAATATTGGGCTAACGTAAGCTGTCCAACCGTTGGTAGAAAGACATTGGCCCAACGTTGTACTAACATGTATTACCTAACGGTGGAATTCCGACATTGGCCCAAAGTCGAACCAACACATGGAGTTGACTGTTTGTACTCATCTTTTCTAGTTTTTTTTAATAAAAATCCATGATGGGTATTCAGCCTCTAAAAAATTCCCAGTATAATTCTTGTATGGATCCTACAGGAACTTGTTGGAGTAGCAATTGAGTAGGAAAAACAAGCCAGTGAGCCACAACTGGAAAACCAATTGGTTACAAACTGAGCCGTAAAACCTCATCTAACTAACTAACTGCAGGAACTTGTTACTTTCCCATTTAGGAAAGACTCGATCATTCCTGTAGGACCTAAGAGTGTATTCTCAATATACTTCTACTTCTTGCGGTGGATGCATGGAGGGTTCAAGTCCATTGTGACTGGTCAGTAAAGCCCAATTGTGTCACAACAAAGGGCTTTTGAAATGCTTCCTCTGTAGGTGCAGTGTGCTGTGTGAAGCCATGGATTTGACTTAGTATGTGGTGTACTTAAGCAGTGTTATATTGCATTAGTGTATTAACAGACTCCTTGGCAGTCGCAGTACGATGCAGGCTACTCTGTGGTTGTAGTGAAGGAAGGTTGTGTATTGGATACTCAGTGTTTACAACCTGGAGAAAACATTTCCTGTAGAACAGCTCAGGACTGTGTAGTATCCACAATTCAGTGTCATGGAACCATTTGATTCTGTATTTTATTTCTTTTGGATATTCTTTAGAGACTGTGGTAGAATCTGTCATTGACTGGATAGCCTAATTGTAGCTTCATATTTCTTTGGACTCTCTTTTCTGTTAAAGTTAAACCATACAGTTACATCTTACAACATTGTCACGTAAGGTTATATGCAGTAACTTTAAACTGCAGTATTAATTGAATGCATGCATGCAACTGTCTTAATCATGTGCTATTGCTAATACAAAAAAAAAGGATATGTTCATCTCTTCTCAGCCAAGTGGATGTCAGTTGTAGAGCTGTTATAGTTATTTTTAAAAGAAGCAACATAAAAACTGAAACAATCAGCAATTAATTATGCAGCAATTTATTTGTCATCCTGTATCTTTTACTGTACTTGAATGTAATTAGTATTTAAGCATTATAAGAATGAGTGAACTCTTTTAGTGCTTTGAACTTACATGGCTATGTCACCATATACACAGGTCCCCAACAGTCAGTGCATGCTCTAAAGTGAATAGAACCTGATCTAAGGCCAACGTCTCTCCAACATCATGCCAACATTAAACCGATCATTGGGCCAACGTTGGTCTTATGTACTGTTTCCAACACTGGCCCAACGTTGGGCCAATGTACTGTTTCCAACACTGGCCCAAACACTGGCCCAACGTTGGGCCAGTGTTGGATCATTGTTGGATATACGTCAGCAGCCAACATCATAACGATGAGCATTCAACCAAACCCCAACGTTGGGCCGGCTATAATCCAACTTTGCTGCCAACGTTGGTCTGACGTTGGGCCAACTATGGTGTGCTATCAGGGGGGGGGGGCCCTCCCAGGTGAGAATTTTTTAACAATTGAAGGTCCTTGCATGCAGTCTGGTGCAATGTTTTGCCAGTTTCATCGTTACCATATCAGGCCCGTAGCCAGCTTTTATCTGGGGGGGGGGTTCGTCATGCGCGGCAGGACTACCTAAGCGGAGCACCACCATCGGTTGGTGCGGAGTGTACCACAAAATTTTCGCCTTTACAAACCCCCAGATGGCCGGAAACGGCACTTCCCGAGTGTTCTTAGCAAGAATATGTTCAGTCCCCACTTCGAAATTCTCCCCGCCTCTTGGAGCTTCTTGGATTTTTTAGCCCAAAAGTAGACCGAAAACAGTCAATGACTTTCACACACAAAGTTAATGCGGACCTACGTAGGCTAGAGCCTAACCATAGGCCAATTATTAAATCCATGATCAAAATATTGTATTTTTGAACTTTGATCAGAGCTATAGGCTGTGCTGTCTTTGAAATTCCCTGACTAAGGAAGACTAATGTTACCATCTGCACAAGTTGAGGCACCCCTTGTTTACAAAGCAGGGGGCGTCGATCCTTGGGGGCTGGGGTGGCAATTGCCTCCCCAAAGAAAATATTGGGGAGGCAAACATATCGTTTTGCCCACCAATAATTCAGGCAAAGTAAAAAAATATAATATTGTGTTATACAGATGACTTTAGGGTTTCGAGAAAACGCCAATTTGAGCCTATTAAAGTATTAATGTTAATCTCCCATCTAACCCTTTCCACATAATGCATATCCCCATATCCCATATGCTATTTTTTCAACACTTCAGATAACTATTTATACACTTTGTATTGAAATTAGGGATTCCCAAATTCAGTAATATTTATGTCAGATTGGGGTTTCTCAGACGCGTTCCTGGCAGTGTTTCCACTCTTCCCGAAATTACTCAAAATTCGGAAAATTTCGAAAAGTTCCATTGAATGACGACAACGAAAGTGGCGAAACTTCGATGAGGGATATAACAAGTCTGCTTGGCAAATCAAGTGTACAGCACATGATTCCTCAAGTCATGAAATTGCTCACACTGTGTCTTATCTGCCCCTCCACCACTGCGTCGGCAGAAAGATCATTTGCCAGTCAACTTCGTCGACTGAAGACTTATCTAAGGAGCACCATGTCACAAGAGTTGCTGAATTATTATATGGTACTTGCCATGTATCCCGACATACTGGATCATGATGGCATCTCCTGAGACATATCGCTAACCGGTTCATTGCAAAAAATGACTTCAATCGAAATACATTTAAGCCCTTCAATTTGCGGTGAATGGACAGACTGCGTCGACCTAAATCTGGTGCATTAAGATATGAATTGGTGTTTAAGAGTTAACAAAGGCAACAATTTCGTTTTACCGTGCAGCCTTGAACATTCAGATATTCTTCGATGTAAAATGTCGGTCAGCCACCTTTTTCAAGATACTTTTATGACATTATTAAGATAACCCAAGCTGGGTTATTCCTACATAGGTAGAAAGCTGAAAACGGGTATCATCAACGTTACACCCTGTATATATTGCTAAAGGCTGACTGGGTCACATATTAACGAATAACATTGATAAGAGCAAATTCTCAAACTGTTCTCACCCCCACTGCCATTGACTGAATACATTTTTACACATTTGACCCACCCTGAAAATTTTCGCCCCCTGAAAGCCGTTTCGCCCCCTGGAAGCCATTTCCCCCCACCCCCTTCAGTACCTTGTCTGGCTACGGGCCTGTTGTGGGAAGTATTATGTGTGGAAACCTCGGAATGTTAAGCCCCAGTCAGTAAAATGGGATCAGTGCATGAATGGTGGGGGTGGGGTGGGGACTCAGCCGCTGAATGGGGTGTTCAGCTGTAGTGTAATGCCACTTAGGTCCATGTACAAGGAACAACCCCCTCTCCAAAAGTGACAATGTTCATCTCCTGTAAGTGATAGGTGTGGGAATAGCAAAATGCCACGTGCATGCAGATCCATAGGCACACTAGGTACTGAAGATGGTGGGTACTGGGGAAAACTATTTTATGAGGATGGAAACTTGCTGACATGAATTAAAGCATAGGCCTAAGCAAATTTTTAAATTACTAATGAATGAGGAAAGTTTGTAGGTGCTCCCCTGCCCCTCTCTTTGCTGTACAGACCTGACCCTGGGTCTCACCAAAGTTCACCACCATCTTCACTATCCATGGGTAGGGGGTATAAGGTTCGTATCAATTGACACATTGCATTTGTTGTCACTGTCATATGGGTTGAACAAATACAAGATACAAGTCCCAATTGCAGATGGGTTTTAAACTCAAAATGCAACGGGAAACGGGTTCAAATACTGCACACCTTATTGGATCAAATGAGTTACCAGCATCCCTACTTAAAAACTCATCAATGTTGCACTAGAGAGTAAAAGCAAGGAAAAATCTTCCCCAGCCCTCCCCTCCCCTCCCCCCATAAAACATGAAAGAGAAAAATGAAGGTGACGCTCTTCAATTTTAGGTAATATTTACCATTGGTTTTATTTTATGAACAAGTGAACAGTCAGTGAACCCCTGAAAAGCAGGGAGAATTATGTAATAACACTGTCTTGTGGGATTCCAACAGGCATGTCAACCTAAAAAATGCTAATAAATCACCATAATGGAAAGCTATAACACATTAACTTTTTTTGATAAACTGCTCAGTGTAGACCATGTACTCCATCACCACTTCCATATCCTTACAGTCATTACTTATGGGATTCCAAGACAAGTTATGCAAAACCCCCATCACATAATCCTTCCCTAACAATGGTATCAACAGATGTATTTGACAACTTGGGGGGCACCTCAAGTGGGAAGTCTCATAATTAATAAATCATATGACCCACTCCTAATACACAACTCACAGGATGTCAAACTCAGATTGGCTACTCCAGTGTTCAACAGGGAGTTACTGCATGTACTGTACATGTATGTAATGAAGTTACTTTACTTTCTGAAACATCTCCCATATGTACAAGATGAGTTTGAAGCTAATTGACACAAAACGGAGCTAAAGTTGGCTGGACGAGCAGAGAAATTCTGCCAAGAAAGATCACTAAAATGACATGTTCTGATTTAATTTCACATTGAACATACATGTCTCTTTAACTCTTTAATGTTCCAATTAGAAACTCTCCAAGATGTTATAGCTTGCGTAGTGCCAATGCCAAACATATGATGAGCTTTTATAATCAGAATGCAAACATAATTGTGGTTTACATCAGGAATTCATTTTACTAGACTAAGTACTAGCTTATAACTGCATGCAATTACCTTACTAGTAACTTATACCCACAATTAACCACAAGTAGCTTATAACCACAATTTTAAGAAATGAAATGAATTACATAGCCATACAAGGTAATTGAACTAGACTAATGTGATACATCCACACACCATGAATGAGAAAATTGATGGGTCCTACCTTGAGATAGCATGCTACAAGCTTTTCATTGAGTGGCCTCTGGTGACTTGCAATGTAATGACCTTTTACCAAATACAAGAACAACAGCATATTCAACAGTAACAGCATTCTTGTATTAAATGTGGTAAGTGTATGTTCACCAGATATGAAAGTTTTCCAAGCCTTCAAACATGAACCACTAAGATGTTGAAATTTAGTGAGTGCAGGTGACCTTAAACATTGAAAATACAGTTAAGCTTACTGCTACTTTTATTTATAGCTTCTCCATGCTAAGTACTGAAAAAAATTCATGCTCCCTATCTTTAGAAAAATGTTGTATTTATATACAAGCTTTCCAGAATATGACATCTTGCAACTGAAGATGACCTTATAGACCCTCCTGCAAAAAGGTGCCTTCTTTTAATATGATGATTGTACATATACTATAAAGTATGAAAATTGTTTGTGTTCCTACACTGAGACAGGTCTACATCAAGATCACATTTTCTGAGTTTGATCTCCCATAATAATATGTGACCTTTGACCGCTACCAAATATAAAGTGGTTTTTTATTTCTATATGGGGCATATATCAAGTGTGTAAACTCAGTTTCTTTTAATATCTAGATACAGCATCATGAACAAGCTGATTGTAAGAAATGCACACAAACAGACAAAAACGGATACACATACATGATTATATTAGCCATCAGAATGCATCTAGGTTCCTTCTTCCATCATAGCTAGTAATACAGAGTGTTTAGCAGAAAACAACAAATGAAATGTCACAAATGTGTGAATGTAGTAACAACTAATCATAAGAACTTTGGCAGAAAGTAACAAGAAATGTTTCTGGTATGGGCAGGATTAAGCCTGCATGTCCATGGTTAAATCAATTGCTGTTTGCATGTCGCCTCTGCTATGCTTTTCAAATCCCGAGTCTTCTGCATAGTGCCGGAAGTGGCCATCATGTTACTGCCACGCACAGGAGTACGGTGGGGGCGTACAGAGCCTCCACTTCTGAACAATGCACAAGTCTGTGAATTTCAAATTGTACTTCAGCCCTTGATTTGCTAGGTAACTTTCTCAAAGTGGCAGCCATAGACCTAAACAAGTGACCAATCTCGTCTTCTCTAGTTACTGAAGATGATGGCGAAGTCTTTGGAGACTTTTTTCACTTAGAAATTGTAGAATAGATTTGTCTACCTCATAAGACAAATCCATTCTTGTCTTTTTCTTCTTTGGGCCACTACTTGATTGTCCTGCATATAGATCTGGCACAGTGACTTCACGGCGAGTTTCACTGCTTGCTAAGGTTAATTCCTGCTCCGTGTCATCCCCACCTTCATGCTCTTTTTCATATGTACTCACTTCTGAATCACTCGGTGGACCCATGCTTGAAGTGCTTGTGTAACTGTCACTGGTCCAATTACTACTGGTTGCTCTCTGCTGCAGATGAGGTACTAAGAACTCCAAAATTCCAGCATATTTGTATTTCTTCATTGACAGAGCTGCTGAGCCTGATTTTACAGCGGTCTTTTTGCGGTTTTGTGCAAAAGCATCCCTAATGTTTGTCCGTTTTTCTGAGCTTCATCTCCTGCAAAGTAAACAAGTCATATTTATTAAGTCATTATGTATATTTTCACTACATTTGTTGCAGGGTTTTGGCAACAAGGGACTCACACAAAACAATTTCATTTAGTTACCGAGTTGGAAAGTCAACAGTTGTCGACATTGTGCCAAAAGTCTGTGATGACCTGTGGAACAAGCTGCAGCCTCTTTACATTCCAGTTCTTAATGAGGGTGATTGGGCTCGCGTCGCCGACGGTTTCCAACAAAAATAGCAGTTTCCCAACTGTACTGGAGCTATTGATGGAAAACATATGCACATCCAGGCACCTCCAAAAAGTGGTTCCCTATTTTTCAATAACAAAAGCACGTTCTCAATAGTACTCATGGCTTTAGTAGACCATATGTATTGTTTCACATTTATTGATGTTGGTGCTTATGGCTGCAATAGTGATGGTGGTATATTTGCAAACAGTCACCTTGGAAGAGCATTGGAGGAAAAAAGGCTCAGACTGCCAAGTGACAAGCAATTGCCCGGGGCAGCAGATTTGGGAAATAACCCTCTCGTTATTGTAGGAGATGAGGCTTTCCCAACGAAAACAAACCTGATGAGGCCCTACCCTGGAAATGACTTGGATGACAGTAAGCGAATCTTCAATTACAGACTCTCTCGGACTCGACAAATTGTCGAGAATGCATTTGGTATCCTAGCATCAAGGTGGAGAATTTACCAAAGAAGTATGCAACTCCATCCTCATAACATTGACAAAGTTGTCAAGGCAACCTGTGCCCTTCACAACTTCATACAGAAGACTTCACTACGCCACATGCTGGTACATGCTTACACACTGTATATACAATCACACTTGTGGTAGGGGCCTCAATTGACTCACTAGTGGACAGTAAAGCTAGCACACTTTACGTGTTTTACTATAGTTGAATCCCAAATTTAAGAAGATTCCAGTCATTAAAATGTAACAGTATAAATTATTGTATCAGTTGAACTTGCATAGTAACTATGCATTGTGGTCTATGAGTGTGATGTGGTACAAAAGTTGGTGAAATGAAGAGATGGTAGCCATTGCTAACATATCTTAAATCTGAAAATTGAATTTAACAATTTAGCTATTCAACAGCACACTATATTTTAAAATGTTGTTAAAACATAACTATACAAAATAACTTTAAGTAGTGTAAAAATTACTCCACTTCTCGATTTAACTTGTCTGTTTAATGCCTCATAACTCGAAAGGTAGGCAAGGTCGGGACCACAGACCCCAGCCTCCCCTCCCCCATTTCAGCAGAATTTGTGATAAAATAATAAAACTTTAGGCAATGTGGCTGGGTCCCAATTTTCCCCCTGCCAATTCATAGTCCAGTGTTCTAATAACTGAAACAAGCAAATTACCACTTTTACAGTACAACTTGATATTATGAATATGGTTCTCTGGTATTTCAGTTTCCAAGGTAAGCCAATATCAATTCCATTTACTGATATTTTAGAAAGGCGAGTGATGTTCTTTGCATATTGTACACTATAAGAACTGTCATTCCATACATAATGAGTCTAATAAAACATGAGTGCCTAGAGTCGGGCATTACAAATAAATAACCTTTATTTAAAGTATAGACCAAGTTGGTAGTATCAGCATTTGAACTGACTTTTTAGTTTTTCCTATAGTGATAAGTGATATTGGATGGATATGATTGAATATCAGCTGATACAGATATTGAATACTTATAATCAGTCAAACAATGGTGTTTTTCTGCAGTTCCAGTAAGATGGAGTACATATCGTACGTACAGGATTATTTGAGATTTCTTGATGTATGAACTGTAAAACAATGTTATCTTCTATATCTGGTAGCACAGCATTTTTTAATGTGAAGTAAAGGGAAGAATTTTGAAAGTGGTCACTTTATGGTCTACTTTATATGAGAGATTAGCTAGGGGTGTACAATGTGGATTTTATCGACGAACTGTAGAATCCTCATGCTTTGTTGTATACAGTACCCTATTGCTACTGCCTGTAACTTTTGTAATTTAGTACTACCCCTGTATGTGCCCCTTTGTAACTTAGTACTACCTGTACATATTGTACAGTAGGCCTATTCCTTCAGGACTATATACATAAAGCACAGAATTAAAGGGAGAATGCAGTCAACCTGGTATAGAATTGTATAGTAGACTATCATATTTCCTGAATAGCTCTTGAGAATCATGTGACAGTATTTTTCTCACTCAATTGTAAAATTTACGAGGAGCAACTGCTTGTTTTACCTTGAATATGCAATATTTATGTTCTAAAATATCATGAAAGATACTTGGAAGAGAAATAGAAGAAATTTGTGACATTTAGCTATTATTTCAAAATAAGTTTGGGGCGACTGCTTCTGACCTTTCAATTGTGGAGATGGTTTCATTGTAAAGTAGCGGCCAGAATTTTGAAAGAGCTGGGTCACTGTATGGTCTAATATAAAAGAAAGATGAGTAGTTTGTAGATATTTCTCTATAGGGCTGGAGGTGTATGGTGTGGATTTCATTGGCAAAGTGTATTAGCTGCACTCTCTGCTACATTAATCCTTTTGTAAATTTTGTATATATATATATATAGTACAGTAGGCCTATTCCTACCTACAGGCAGCACATTATTTAATTCTGAAAATTGTTGGTGAAGGGGAGACAAGAATTTTGAAAGAGATCACTAGTGTACTGTATGGTCTACTTTATGGAAGATAAGCAGTTTGTATCTACATTGCAATAGGGAGGGGTGGTAATGCAAATGACTAGAAGCTGTCGTAATTAAGTCAACAGCAGGAATGGTCAACTGGCAGAGCTTTTCTTCATTTAAGACCAGTCCATTGTTACAACTTTCTTTGCTTGGTGGAAAGGAAGGGCATGAGGGCAAGATGAGAGGGGGCATAATTTTTACCTCAGAGAAGAAACCTTATTTGCACAATACCTTGCAAAGGTGCCTTTAATACATGAGGCACTACATTTGTCATTTTTAATATATGCCATGACATGCAGTTACTGCTGTTTACCACTCAAAATGCTCTGACTCACTGTCTGGCCTTGGTACTGGATAAACAAATTGTTTGTTCTGTGTTGATCACAAAATATTTGTAGTCTTAGTGTATTCAGTAAAGTGTTTCAATTTGCGGTAAGATTCCTGTCTCACGTGGCCATGGGTGAAGTGAACACATGCGCCGCAATTAATTCATGGCAGCCTTTTTTTATTGGTACATGTGATAGCCTATATGAGTTACCCATGTTAACACAATTGCCTTTCAATGATGCTCCCGTAAACAAGTAAGTCATTCATGAAAAATTCAATACATCACTGCCTACATACAAGACACTAGTACATTTAGATCCAGGCCTATACTGTCTCTGAAGTGGTTTATCCAAGAAGGTTTTCAGCACTGGTTTATGACTGATTACCTTAAAAATAATATGCACCCAATAATTGAGCTACATCTATAAACCCTGTTTTACATTTTTCATGTATCAAAACACATATATAAATAAAATACACCTATGCCTGGGCCTATGGTATTCAATTTTGCTTTTTTTTGTTGGCACATTCAATTGATATGGTATCAGCTGTTGTTTATCTGTGCCCAGACTGAATAATACAAGTAAATTCTATAATACCCAAAGCTACTCCATCATCTATCCACAGTTCTGTGGAATCAAGAGAGTTAGGCCTACTCAGCTCTGTATTCCCTCTTTCAATGATCAATGAGATACTGATGGGCTTCTACTAGTGCTTCTAATAAGTTTACCCCATTGGAACAACTTTAACTCAGTCTAGACCTGTGGAACTGACCACCCTAACCAGTCAAGCCGTATATATAGACTTCTGAACCAAACTGCACAAGGTAAATGTAGCCTAGCTAGGCCTAGGAGTTATTGGGCCTAACCTGACTAGTACATACAAACCCCTTTGACGTACCACCGACACCGAGTCTATTTCCAATTTCTTTCCAAACATCTCGCTTTTTGTTTACATCTTTGAAGTTCCTGTGCTGTTTTACATACAGGATGGGGTTCTTTTCCACTTCAAGAATTAAAATTTCTTTGAGGTCTTCTGCTACAGATCCTTCGTCCATGGTTACGACTAGATCTTGAGCTACACAGTTCGCTCATTAGCTATCAGCATGTGCTACTACCTGCCCAGTACTTGCAGTGTTGCGCTTGCAGTACGTTTTATGTATGTGTACTTTATGTATGTGTACTGCACAGTGTTGGTCGTGTCGTTCTTCGCGACAGTGAGTGAAAGTTTGCCGAGCAATGCAACGTCACTTGTAAACAAAGAACCTGATTGGTTGAATATTTTATCATATCGTTCATTGATGTGTTTTTTCGCTCTTCAAAAAGTTCCCACGATTCAGTAATAGATTCCATGAACGTTCAGGTGTGACCACTCTGTTCAAATTGTATGGTAACTATTTTTAAGCTAAAACCGTGTTCTTATCGGATTCAGTATTGGTGCTTGGTGTGACCGGGGCTTTATGCAATGGTGTTGCATTTGTTACTCGTGCTTACTGCACCAATCGGAGAACAATATCGCTCCGAAACCGCATGCAGGGGAGCATCTTTTTATTTACTAGATGGTGCAGTGGAAAACTGTGACTGGCATTCAGGTGCACTGTCAATGAAAGCCGCTAAATTGAAAAGTCAAAAGTTGGCTGAATTTGTTATTAAGTCGTGAAGACGAGGCAGAAATCCAATTCTCTGTTTCACAACTCGTATTCACGACTTGTGTACAAACAGAACAGTACTGTACGAATTACACATCGTGTACTATTTTTTCAGACTAAAGGTAAATAGAATGCAGCAAAAGTTGTGTACTTTCTGTTAGTTCAACCCAAATTCTAATGGTACCCGATAATTTTTTGAGTGATTAAGTGTAAAATAGACAAGATTTTGGCCATTAGAAAGAGCCACAAAACTAGAAAATAGAGTAGAGAAAGCATAATTACCGATATCATTTTGAATATAGGATTGCATCATTACAATATTGACCATACAACCTGACAACAAAATTGTAGTTCATTTTCGACGGGGCGACGTTTGTTTTGATGTTCAGACAATCTCTCAATTTGTGCAATTGTGTAATTAAACTGCCATTATTCGTCACTGGAATATTTCAGTCATCGACTGTAATGCGTCATCGACTGGTATTTCAATGTGTCCTCCACATTATTTACCCTTATTATGCATTTAGTAGTAATCATGTCCAATACCAATATGAATCACGCTACTCATAGTCAGGGATCACAGAATCTGTTGGGGACAACAGGTAAGCGTGATATCAAAAAGGCATTTGCAACGAAAGGGCACAATCATAGATCGATCGAAAGACTCTCCACCTATTGATAATGTAGCAAAATTAACAGACTGATAAAAATATCGCAACAAAGTGTTTATTTCGGTTTTGTAAGCTTTTAAAAACGACATTAAATGGCATTGGTTCATTCATCCGTGAGAGTGCAGTACGTACATTCGTCTTTCCAACAATCCTGCTAGTCTAGGGTTAAAAAATTCTGGAAATGTCATGGATCGTTCACCTAATTTATATAACAGGGTGATTTTGGGTGTTTCGGTTTTCAGGAAATAGCATGCACTCCAAAATCAAAGTCAGGGTTCAGACTCTCGAGGCAACTCAAGTACCGGTGTTGCCTTTTTTTATTCCGGCAACAAAATCAAGGAAAAGGTCCACAACATGTATTATCAAAAATATTTCGTAACTCAAAGAACTGAGTTTGCTATTGGCCCCTGTCCTTAACCACTCAAGGAAAAATCACGCGGAATGTTCAAATAGTCGCTCGTTCATTTAAATGTACCAAAGACCGTGCCAGTTGCACCTTGGGTTTGATCCCCTCAAAATGTGCTCTGCCCCCCAGTTTTCTAGCTTCGCCACTTCCTGTTTGTAGACATTAACACAATTTGCCCGCTAGGCTCACGTGTATTACTCTGTACTTACATTGACTCCACTTCTTAGAATGTGTACTTTCAACCCCTAAAGGCACATTCGACACCTGTTGTGAAGGTTATAGTACAACTACGTCGTTGGCTTTTATAACAGGAAACACTGTATAATCATCAGAGCAGACAGTAGTTGCAAATATTGTAATCCGTGTGATACGGTAGTCATTTCCCACTGTGAAATCCGCGGTTCCCTTCAGGCGTTTGAAAGGTTGGCAAGATAGGCTCCAAAGTTTTCCCTTTCGGGGAAACCAAAAAAGTACAACCAGAACACAGTTTCCTTGGCATGTAATGTATCCGGTTTTTGAGGAGTCACTTACTTCCATAGATTAGCTGTTGCATGTAGAAAATGTGGTTTAAAAATTCGTAACCAAACTGTCCATCAGTGTATAGTTAGTCTTTCATTTCTGCAAATTGCAATGGGACAGTTTTTGAATTTTTTAGCAAGTGACCATCAAAACGCAATTTCAGAAATTGAATAAAATCTGTTTGCTACCCTTTCGGGGATAAGATCAGTTAATGAGTTCTCTATTTGCCATATAGGCTTATGCCACCCCATAAGTCTATGCCTAGTCTACTAGGGAAACAGACTATGCTCACCTGATCATGTTTGAACAAATTGCTGCATAGGCATATACAGGATTCGCCACCCGGGCCGGAAGGCCGTTTTGGCTCCATAGCTGAAAGATTGGCGCCACCAGTTATTTTAGTTTTGACGTGGCTACTTGAAACACCTAGTTCGCCCTGTAGGTAGACATTTGACTCTTGAAAATTACTTTTAATACGTATGTATTTCGTTATAGGATAAAATGTCGAAGATTCGAAAAAGACCCTTTGAACGTAAACTAATTGAAACCACGTCAACTTCCGAGAAATTCAAGAGTCTGTTCAAACGTGATCCTGCAGGCTTTTGAGGAAAATTCACCTTCTGGGAGATTTTATTTTCACACCTTGACTGAGAATATCGCTACAACCAAAGGAAACATAGCACTAAATGTGTGTACCGTTGTTCTCATTTATGGAACTTTCTGAACGCGTTACCAAAAAAGAATTCGTCATTTAAACTTTACAGCAAGAAATTGTAACTCAATGGCGTAACAAGGATTTTTTTAGTGGGGGGACTCTGGGGGGGGGGCTTGACCATTTCATGGGAGGGCGCCTTCTTACTATCTAAGCGGAGTGCCACCATGAGTCGGCGCAGAGAGTACCAAGAAAATCTGAGATTTTAATACAACCTAGATCGCCGGAAATGGCACTTGCCAGACTTGATAACAGCCATCAAGATGTGCAATTTTGATGAAAAATGTAGGAGTTTGATTTGATGTTATTCTCACGAGGTAGCGGTAGGCTAGGTTCCAACATTTAGGCTGATACTCGTTGTCAGTGACAATAGCCACGTACCTAGGCCTAACCTATGCTGGGTACTTTAAAAAGGCTTTATTAATAACCATTGCATTCAGTGTAAATTCTAAAGTTCACATAGCATTTGTGTCTTTGTAATTCACAGCAAGGGTGGCGTTTGTATGTGCCCGATGCAGGGACAGCGACCCGAAGTGACGACAGCCCCGATTTTGTTGCGGGGTTGGTGAGGGGGATTTGAAAAAAAAAACCTGTCTACTACTACACAACAACAACAGCAACAGCAACAGCAACAGCAACAGCAACAGCAACAGCAACAGCAACAGCAACAGCAACAGCAACAGCAACAGCAACAGCAACAGCAACAG